>PVJC01000588.1:0-117937 GCA_004026665.1 Murina feae
CCCCCCCCCCCCCCCCCCCCGCATCTGGTAGGGCTTGACAGGGTGGGACAGGATGGGTCTGGATCTAGCCCAATGAAGGGGGGCTGTCCAGGTTTGGGTCTCGAGCGATTTTGAGGTGCAGGTGGGTGGTTGAAGACTTGACTCTGGGTTCCATGGTGCACCCCAGACTCTGACAGGAGGAAGATTTTCATATATGCTTTACTAATTTTCTTTAATCTCTGACACTTCTATTATAGAGAAAGGGCAATATTTAAATATTTCCTCTAATTAATCCCCTTTTAATGTGCACGAATTTTGTGCACTGTGTAAATATATTCTCCTATTAATATATTGTATGTTTTTATTATCCATAAATGGAAAATTTCAAAGGAGGAGTTGAAATAAAAGTCCTCCTATTCTCAGTATACCACAGTGGCTTGTTCTATGTGGCCCAAGGGCATGCTGACTCTACAGACCACTGGCCCTACATTTCCAACACTCTTGGAACTCTAGCCCTGGAAAGGAGGGGGTATTTTTAAGGTAATGAATGCAAAACACCTTTAGGGGCTTTCTTGTTTTTTGTTGTTTTTTTTTTACTTACCCCGTTATTGTCTGTTCTTTCTAATTTTGACTTCCTACTCCAATAATTGCCTCTGCCCGTCACTCACAATCTGTGTCTGCTCCTGGTTAGTATCCCTGGCCGTCTTAACTTGGCCACCTCCTTTCCTTTCTCCAGGTCCTTTAATCCAGCCCAATGGGTCTCTTCTTCATGCCTAAAATGTGTTTTGTGTTTTTCTTTTTTCTGTATAAAAAGTCCAGGCCTTTTTGTCAAACTTCTCATGGCCTTCCTCTATACTTCTTTCAAGGTCCAGTTCCAGTAACAACACTGCTTGTTTATGTCAAGGCTTCCACGGCTGCTCCAACAGGAGCTGTCACACCACTGCTTTTGCTCTGATTTGTGTAATGTGTTTTCATGTGCCTCTTGTTACTCTAGCTAGCTTGCAGTCTGCTTGAAGTTTCAGACTTACATCTGTTTACTCTCCTCAGTGAGTCCGGCAGTGTAGGCACTTGTTTAGTAGCATTTAAAATGCTTCTTATGTAGAGTGGTAGTTGGATTCTGAATCTATACAAGAATGAGTTGAAAGTTGTCCAAAAAGTTGTCCACAGTAGCTGTGCCCAGCAATTTTGGCTCTTTGTGAACATGTTAGGATTCTTCAGCAAGTCCACAGAACAGATTAAAAACTTCAGTTGAGAGTATGAGCCCTTATGCTAAAATGCCAAATAGAATGAACTCTATTTTACTATCTCTGGAACAACTGCTTATCTCCTAAGGTTGACCACAGGCCTGATAGAATTGTAGTGTGGATAAATTGAATTATAAGTTTTGTTCAAGGCATTAAACTTGACTCAGTTACCAGGTTTCTTAATAGTAATGATTATACTCATTAATTACTTACTTACAGTCTTTACGTAGTCCCTTTGCCCTCCAAACATTTTCTTAAGAATTTCAATTATACAGAAAAAAGAAAAGCATATTACAATGAACACTTAAATGTGCCCTATATGATACCGAGTCAGTAAGGAAACATTTTATAATATCTGCTTGTCATATATCTTACCTAGAGCTTTTGCACCCCCCCAACCCTCCCCTTAATGGATAAATGACTCATTTTGGAAAACTTTAAAATGGTTTGTTAGAAGGCTGAGCCTTCCTCTAGCTATCAACTCTGCTTTAAACTGATAATGTGGAGGAGGAATTTTCTCTAAGTATATTTTAAGAATTCCATTTTAATAGTTGTTTATAATATTTTACAACGTTTTCTTCCTAGACTTGCCCTTTGTGTTTTTGGCATGGTTGTATTAGGTGATCCACAATTATATATGGTGTTATAGTACTTTCTTATTCAGCTGCTGCCTGAAAGTGAGATTTGTACTTAAAGCAGGAAAGCCCATTTCCCTCCCAAGCCTTCCTGCCTTTGGCCCTGTGTAATGCACCTTTGAGATGCAATCGTTCTATTTGCTGGGGGAAATAGCTTTAGTGTTGATAGGTAGGAAAACTGGCAAATAATTGTTCAAAAAGACTCTGACCTTGGACTGTGTGGCTGGAAACTGTCCTAATGAAGAAGTTAAGTTGGCCTCAGAGGCCATGGGTGGTAAAGGGGTGTGAAATACCAGAAAACAAAGCCTCTTTGAGTACCCCCTGTATGTGGAGGAGGCTCTCCAAGGCAGGGGGCTTCCTGGAGTGCAGCCTCAGTCCCCTCTTGATGCCTTGAGCAAACAGCCAGTCAGAGCCTCTTACAAGTAAGGTGACCAGCCAGTGTATTGACACGCACAGACACAATAGAAAACTGCATTAGGAGGCAAGCCTTTGGGATTTGCAGTAAATATATACAGAACACAAGTGACTTGCCAATACTGCTTGTTTAGCAGTTTGCAAGGGCAATGACAGTATGGATTTTTGAATTAGGAGGGAAGGGCTGTTCTTTCTGTGTGCGGGAACATCTACTTGATGGCGGGGGAGAAAATTGATTTTAGAGAACAAAATGCAGCTGCCTTTATATATGTCATTTGAAAGGCTTCTATGGATTAGTGAGTGAAAATGAAAAGGTTGCTTTAGGTTTAGGAAAGGGGGTCTTAATACTGATCTGCACCTAGGTCTGATATGGAGAAAATAAAGAATGGATGGGCCACCGGGATGGGGGAAGGGCAGCTGGAATGGAGGAAGGGCAGTGGGTCCTATGCAGCCTGCAGCTACAGGTACCCATTTGGGTCTCTAGCATTCTTTTTGAGTTTTGGCTTTCAACGGTCAGTTTTGTGGGGTTATGATTGACGAGTAAGCTTATTTGGGGCATTAGAGTGAGTAGTCATAGTCCACATCCATTGAGTTCCCACATGCTCTAGGAATTGTGCTATAGGAGTGCTCTGTAAAATCCTTCTAGCCTCCCGTCCCTGCTTTGTGTGGATATTAAGTATTCCTCCTTACGAAAGAGTTAATAGGCTAGTAGGTTAGGAACGAAGACAGCATCTACCCTACCGGATTGAGTGAGTTTCTTTACGCAGACACAATGGTGCCTTGGCACTTGGGCACTCTGAGGATAGCTCTTCTCGAAATATGTTATTGATCCATTTGAAACTGTACCCTGTTGTTGAATTCCAGACCACACTCCCATCGTGTTTTTTCAAGCCCAGTTTCCTTCCTCCCGCCATCTAAATTATTCACTATTCATTATTTTCCCTCAATGACTAAGTTTTTTATTTGTTTCCTTCTAAGATCAGAAGCATTTATCTTAAGGCTCAAAAGGAAACTTTTTTTTTCAAATGCAGACCCCATTGGCAGCCCACTGTCTAAGGAATCTAGAGGAATTAAAATGCCCTATTTAAGCCAAACAGTAAAATAAGCCCTTGGAAGGCAGCAGCCTTAAATAGTTAATACAACTACCATTGAAAATAGAGTTGTGTTGAGTTTTTTTATTTAAGGGAATGGATGAACAGCAAAGAGGATTTGGTTCATTTTACTGAAGTGAGTTTTGGCAGAGTAAAGGATGGGAGGTGCATTTCTGATTTTTTTCCTTTTTAATGTAATGTAGAAAATCCAACTCTTTATCACCCTGAAAAAAAGGGGGTGGGTGGGTAGGAGGGTGTGTATGAATTACAAGGCCAAGTTGTTGCTTGGTTAGAGAAAGAAGTCGTTTTCAGCCTTGATGATGTCTACCTTTTGGTGAGGTATATCTTTTGGCTATGAAAACTTGCAAGGTGCTTTGCAAAAATTTGAGTAGTTATGTTCCTCATGTACAACCTGGGCTTGAGATTTTTGTGTCCTGTCACATTCACAGCTTCTGCTCTGTGCTAATTATTTGGGAAGGCGGGGGGGGGGGGGATGCACAGGGCAAGAAAGCAGGGCCATTGGAATTGGACTACTGGAAGTTTAGGCTCTCATCTATTATTGCCAAGTAGGATGCATTAGAAACTTGTGTATGTCTATTGGGGATAAAGGAAGGCAGCTGAGACAAATTGTGTCAGTACCTATTCTCACACTTGCTTAAAAGCTCAACTGCTTGACACCTGTGTGCTGAGAAGCTCCAGGTTTCTGTCTCTCTGTATTTAGCCTGAGGAGGTCCTGAAGTCCTTAGTGTCTGTAGGGAAAGCTGGAGGTTCTTGACAACCCCCTCATCCCGGTTCCGGTTCCGGAGCCTTTTTCATTTGTAAGCTTGACTGGCTCTTTTACAGTGTCTGGACTGTCTCCTTGCGCAGCTACCAAGAGATTGGACTTGGACCACTGAAGCGTATCCAACATCTGTACTTTTTAGCTGACCAAAGACCAAAATCATACCAGTAACTCAGGAGGGGATCCGGCTGACTTTTGAATCTTATAGGAAATCTGTATGCCATAATTGACTATCCTGAATGCTGTGATGTTTGTGAGTTAAATGAAGTATAAAGAGATGTCACATTTTGGATTTCTCTAAGGTTATAGGAATTTTTTTAACTGGTTGCTAAATCTGTATTCTTATTTCTTAACGAATGGATCCAATATGGTTTACCCCCCTAAAGAACCCCAGAAACATCAATGTCAGCATACACTATAATCTTGTGCAGCTATTGTTTTCATTATTATTTTATCACAAGGTCAAATATCCTGCAAAGCTGTGATTTCTTTATTTTTTTCTGATTAGCTACTGAAGTTACTCTTGTTAGTTTCCCTCAAAGTATGAAATTGCTCAAGGTTTATATGGAATGAGTCCCAATTGTTGCTTCTCAAAACAGTATAAAAGGGAAGAGGCTTTTGAGTAGACTTTGCACTGTGAGAATATTGGTATTGACACCATTTATAATTTGGAGTATAGTTTTGAAGACCAGATTCTACTGTTTGTCGCATACTGGTTAATATGGCTGTAAAGAGGAGATGAATGTGGCTACTTTTCCAAGTCTATTACTCAGGAGGACTGTAAATTTGATTGGCTGTTACAATTCTAGCAGAATCATTCGATTTGAGAGCAATAGAAAGATAAGATATCCAATTACCCAAATGATTTGCAGGGTTAGCCAACGTTGTCATGGAGACACGAGTTGGAACAAATTAAATTTTAAGCAATAAAATAATCTTAAAGCCCGTCTGGGAACAAGAAAATTTGGCAGTGGCACTTACCTGAATTGAATCTTAGCTTGACACGATGTTGTTTGACATTGATATACTGTGGGGGCCTAAACTTATATATGGCACAACATTCCCTTAAAAAAGTAGCTCGGCCAAACTAGTAAAGGGGAGTATTAGTATAAAATTGGGATATTAACATTGATTCCATGGCTTAAATGATAATTAGGCTCTGGGTTCCCATTTTGTACTTAAGGATTGAAGTGCCTTAATAATGATTAAATAGTATTAATTGGACACTTGAAAAAAAGATTGATTTCTCAGCAGCTTGCAGTTGTTTGGAACTGCTGTTCCCTTTGTGTGTGTGTTAACAGACATAATAGAATGTGGATGTCTTTTAGTGGGGGGTGGAGGTGTAGGTATGCATATATTTGCATGTACAAAAAAGGAAATTTTGACGTGCTCCTGCACTGCAGATGATTCTCTGTATTCATTACAATTTTGAGTTAGCTGCAGGACTGCTTGTAGACTAGAGAAATTGCCTTTCAAACTTTAGCCAATGACCCAAAACCTGAATAAGCAACACTCAAACCTTAGAAGGTTATTTCCTCCTATTAATGTATTGTTTAACTGGTTCCTGGCTTGTGCTGCAGATTTGAAAACAGCCCAGCAGCCCAGAGGAGGGAGGGCTCTTTATCCACATGTCTATTAGACAGATGGAGACGAAAATTGGTCTGAGGTCAAGCCATTTGCAGCGTTCTCACAGCCTTCGATTTTCCTCTCATCCTCACCACAGATCATCTCAAATGATTCAGTAATGACCAAAAGTGCAACCTTGACCTTTATTCCCTGGTGAATTACTGTGTTTCACAGTCCAAATGGCAGGAAGTCTATGCTGTTCTTCCAGAAGGAGCTTGGCATTATTGAACCAAGCCAGCCCTGTGGGAACCCTGTGAGGGCAGACCAGTGTAACACAATCTGCGGGTTAAATTTGGTTTCTGTTGCTCTGGGAAACGAGAATTGACATGTCCTGAACCCACATAATTAATGGAAGAATATCTGGGATGCTTTCTAAAAACATGAGCACAGAAATTGATTTGTCTACTTGTAAAATAATTGGGTGCATTACAGGGGAGGTTACTTCCGGTGGCTCCTCCTTTATAAATCATTCTTACTTTTCATGATTTAGTTGTTCTCCCTTCTCATTTAACAGCTCCCCACTATATCTTAACTAACATTGCAACAATTTAAAATTGTAAATTGTCATGACCAGGCGTAAGAGGACCCAGGGCTTGTCTTTGGTATACTTTTAATTATATATAATTTTTGTTCAATCTATGCAACCCTGAATAAATTCTTGTTCATACAACACACATCCCCCTGAAAAGTTACCTTGGAGAAATGACAATTATTTTTCTCTTGCTTAAGTTTCTGTATAGATTGTATTATAATGTGTTGATTAGGGTTTTTTAAAAGAATAATTTAACTTGTATTTTAAATGATATTCCTGTTTGCTTCCACCTGCATAGCTGAATTAATATTCTGTGAATCTTTAATATACTCTTGAAGTTTGTCATCTAGGATCCTTGTACTTAGCATCTTCTTAAATACTTAAAAGCTTTTCCAAAAGGTTATGCTTTGAAAAATTTCACCAGCATTCCAGATTTCATTTTAATCATGAGCTTAGATGCTTTGAAAAAATAATTTTTTCTCCACTGCTGACTTCACTGCGCATAAGTTTTTTTCTACCTCAGTGGCTCCCAACCTGTGATGCCCATGCTTGCTGGGCACAGCAGTGCACGCTGTTCCTAAAGCAGAAGCAGACTCCCAATTTGTAGTGGAGTCCCCTCCCCTAAACAGTCGCTGGCCACTCGCAGAGTAAATTGTATTCTGGAGCTGTGCAGGTTTCTTGGTGCATGATGTTGATTGAAAAGTAAATTCCAGGTTCCTACCAGGAAGGCCAAGAACCTTATCTTCCTTCCCAAGGTACCACCTCTCCAGTGACTCAGATTGTGGGGGAGTAATGGTCTGGGTGGTGCTTCCAGACTGAGACTGAGTTGGGGGTTCAATTCTTCGCCTTGCAGCCTCACCATCTCTGATGTCTCTAACTTGTGGCCATTCTGCTTTGTGCCACATGGTGTCCTGGTGGAATAGTTGCTTTCCCTAAGAAGTCACTCTGTGAGAAAAGTGGCCGTATCATTCATGTGTAGCAGAAAATTGGGACGCACTGTCCACAGTCACCTCAGGCAGGAAATTCCTTTCCCACTGTCTGGATTGGCTAGAGATTCCAGCCTGTTAGGGGCAGTATTCATGCCAAAGTGCTGAGCCAGTTTTCCCCAAAGAAGTGGGAAGCAGAGCGATGGGAACTGTTCAAACCAGTGATCAACCAGTGGCTTACTTTGTCATGCTGGAAGGTATGGAGATAGTGATCTCAGACAGTCGGAAGTCAGTACCAACCAAAGACAGGCCTATGAAGTAGTTACAATGAAGAAGTGTTTTAATTTTATTGCAAATAAAATAACATTACAAAATTTGAAGAAAGAACCTTCTCAGAAAGCCATTTTTCAGAGGTAACTTGATATTTGCATACTCCTAGGCAGCCGTTGTCTCTGCATATTTTATTTTCATAATTGTAATGTTAGCCTTTCTGCAATGATGATGATGTAGTCGATTTTTCCTCCCACTAATTCTGCTATTGTATGATATTATCTAATTTCTTAAGAATTCCCTCATGACTAAGACCTGTGAAGAGGGTGAAAGGTGTGTGTTTGCTAGGATGTGTTTCAGGGGAGGCTTGTTCTGCTTTCCCTTCTGAGAACAATAGGTGATGACTTCACAGAGGTGCTCTGTGATTCACCCTACAGAGTTGAGTCACCCTTCCGAGTTTGTCTTTAAAACCTTCTGTGGCGTTACACAGTGCGTTTTCCTTTGAGGCTGCCAAATGCTGTCTTTTTCTATCCCGGGACAAGTCAGTATGATTTCATGTGAACAGCACTGTCTGAGCCCCATAACAAGGGCTTCTGAATAATGGAAATGTGCTGTTTAGGCACTGAAACAGCTGCCATGCTTTTGTCAAGGATGCATCTTTACCAAAGTGACAAATTAAACTCCAAATGCTCTGCTTGGCAACAGTTGGGTCAAAACATCTAAGTCATTAATTAGAAGGAACTGAAGGGGGGAGGTGGAATTTACACAAATACACAGTGTTGCAGACTCAACTTCATCTTGGAAAAGCAACTGAATTCTTTAAAAAAAAAAAAAAAAAGTGCAGTCCTCAAGTGGGGCCAGCCAAGCTTGTCATCATTTGCAAATAAATCCAAAGACCATCATTGCTGGAAGGGAGAACCAATGGATAGGGTTGCTTTGTCATTCTTTGATAGGCCCCATATTCAAGCCTGCTATTAAAAATGAATGCGTTCAAGAGACTCTGCATTAAGAACATAAACAATTAAGGGCACTTGAGTTGCTCTGCTGAGAGCTGCCACGAAGGAGATACAAGAGCAAGAGCTTTCTCGGGAGATGCAGGCCCTGCAATCTGTCTCAGGAGGAGCCAGAGAATGGGAGCAATTAGTGTTGCTATCTCCGCCCCGGCAGCCTTCAGCAGGTTTCCCCCCTTTCGTAACCTCCTCCTTCTTTCCAAAGAAGCCACAGTGAAGGATGTGCAGTGAAAGGATAGAGTCGGTGCACCCAGTTGGAAAGGGCTCAGATTTAGAATGCGGTAGGAGCTGCCAAGTGAGGGGGAGATGGAACACAAAAGTTATTATCTGCCAGTAATTGGTGACTTATGTTCTGATTAATTGAGCCACTAAAGGGTTTCTGTCATCTGGTACCCTTTGTTTTGTTTTAATCATAGGGTTTAAGGAGGGGGTGGGATTACATTGCCATGGGTGGAATCATTTAAATGAATATTGTTTGAAGTTGTTTCCCACAGTAGGCAAATGTGTTCCAACACCCCCAGTTTGTGTTCTTGCTTTGGCCTTGTTTAAAAAAAAAAGTGGAGAAGGCAACCATGTCATTGTGGTAAGGCTCTGGAGAGAGGCAGGCCTGGCCTACCGGCCCACTTGGGTAAACCCTAGTTTAAGGCGACCTGCTCAGGTTGAGGATTTGAGAGTAGGTGTAAGAGGTCCTGCAGTGTGCTAAGCAGTAGGCTCTACTGCTGCTGTGATTAAGGGATGACAGTGGTTCTCGACTGTGGTCTTCGTCCATACCACACATCGCCTGGAAACCTGAGAGCAGTGCTGATGCTGGGGCCCCAGATCTCCTGACTCAGAATCTGGGAGTGCGACCCAGCTGCTCATGCTTTTAGCAAGTCTCCAGGTGATTCCAAAGCATTCTTAAGTTTGAGAATCCCTCATAACCTCATGACAACCTCAACTTAATGACACCCCAAGTTCTTTTCATTTGGATTTCCCCAAAATGTGATTAGTCAGCTTATTGACACAATTCTATTTGAAAAGAAAGTTACTCTGATGCATTAAAATTTAAGGTAAAATTAACCCTTTCATGAGGCGTATAGTGAGGGATAGTAGTAAATCTGGTGTGAATAGTGGGTACTGTAAAGTAGGTCTCTAGGCAAAGGTCCCTCCTCCCCCCTCCAAAATAGACAGCGCTGTATTAGGAGATTATTTGCAGTGTTTTGCATCTGTCATTTTGGGTATGTGGTTTTTATTCAAACATCTTGACTTTTCTCCAGGGATATAAATGTCATCTGCAGGAGAT
Organism: Murina feae; assembly: GCA_004026665.1. Classification (NCBI taxonomy): domain Eukaryota; kingdom Metazoa; phylum Chordata; class Mammalia; order Chiroptera; family Vespertilionidae; genus Murina; species Murina feae. The sequence continues at coordinate 9,791 of PVJC01000588.1, forward strand.
AGAGATGTATTTGTAGATGTGATTTTGTGGATTTTATTCTCTTGCTGGGCCAGATTGATGTTAGTGCTGATACACTAACTCTCTGCCTGAGGAGAGAACTGAAGTGCAGTTTGACTATGACTTGCTTATCTAAGGTTCACAATTGATAACTGAGGTCCCTTGTAAAATGCCTACTTAGTTTTGCAGAGCATTTATAGCAGGGCAGTAAGGATGCAGTGCCCCTGTTGTTGACAGATGGGGACCTCTTCTTGTGATACCATTGTTGACTGAGAGATGGCATGGCCTTGGCCTTGTGCTGTTGCAGTCCTGTTGGGTTGTATTGCTTTGCAAAACAAAGCTGAATTTATCAGCTTTATTTCTGATCTTGAGTATGTCCCAATTTTCCATTTCCGCTTCCTGAGAAAGGACTAGGCAAAGAATGTGGCCTATAATGTTGCTTTATGATCCTGGGCAGGTCATTTCCTTTAGACATCGGTTTTGCCATGTGTGACGTGAGGATTGTAGGAGGGCCAGGCACCCACATGGTTTCATGGTTTGCCAGCATTGTTGTGACTCAGTGCCACTGTCAATCACAGAGGTGGTAGGCCTGACCACCATTTTCTGTCTTCCCAATTTAATAATAGGGTTAGACAGTAAATCAAAGGTGGTGTTCACAAGGTCACTGGAAGAAAATAAAAAGTCACCAATAACCCTACCCCACAGCATAATCACCGTTTTTATTTTGGATATCAACAGTCCTTGGCCACATGCATATGTTGTAAAAAAAAACACACAGGCACACTAACATCATGTCTTTGTTCTCCGCCTGCTTCATCTGGTAATGTGTTGGCTATTTAAACATCATTAGCCTACATGTGACTTTAATGGTTACTTGCCTTGCCTTTGGGTCTATCTGATACTGTTCTCCTAATATTAGACAGCTGATTTCTCAGGAGGGCAAATGTTAAAGATTTTCAGAAATTCTGCAAATGTTTGTGATGTGTTCAACTGCTGTTACATCTTTACCTGTTTTTTTCTCTTTTGGTTTGAAACCAGTGCTGCAGTGAACAGCTTCATGCATGAAATGCTTTTCATTTGAACTATTTCCTTAAGATAAATTCTTAGCCGTGGGAAGCCTTACCAAAGGGTTTGAATAATTTCATGCTGTTGGAACATATTGCCCAGTTGCTTTCTAAGACGACTACCAATTTACTCTGTCATCAGTAATGTTATGATGGTTTCTGTTCCCCAGAAGACTCATCAATGTTGGATTTCATTAATTTTTTTAATAAACTAACTTAGCTGGTCCAGAATGACCCACCTTACAACAGAGCTTACGTTTTATTTGGTTGCTGGTGAGGGTGAACATTATTTCTGTATTTAACATTGTCATTTCACACATTCAGCAACTTCTAGTCAGAAGGGATTTAGATGTTATCTATTTTCTTTGTGTGTATTATTTTTTCATATTCTTTTAAAAAAATTATTTCAGGGAAAGGGAGAGAGATAGAAACATCAATGATGAGAGAGAATCATCCATCGGCTGCCTTCTGTATGCCCCTACTGGAGGTCGAGTTCGAAATTCGGGCATGTGCCCCGACTGGGAATTGAACAGGCGATCTCTTGGTTCCTGGTCGATACTCAACCACTGAGCCATGCTTGCTGGGCTTGTTTTCATATTCTTGCTCGTCTATCTGTTGCCAGACAGAGGAGGAGACAGGTGGGATAAAGGTCCTCCTCTGTTCTTGTTTCCATTTCTTCTCCAGGCCATTTATTTAGAATTCCCAGGAAAGATAGTGTGGCTTTTGATGTTTCTTTGGGCTTCCTGCTTGATTCAGTGAAACCAAAAAAATCAGTTTGCCAGCCCTCAGCATTAACAGCATTTTTTATGATGTATCAATTTGCAATTTAATGGTGATGGAGTTTCCCCTCCCATAGCTGACTTTGGGCAAGGTGCCATTGGATTGCCTTGAGACCATGGGCAATTACTCTTAAGCAATCCTCACTTTGTTTTGAGCTTCAAATAACATTCATTATATATGACTCTGTAGTGGAGAAGTGAGCAGACATTGGGGAGTGGCCTCTTCTGTTTGTAATTAGACTAGGTGTAAGTATAAAAAGGTGGAGAATTGAGCTTTTAGGAATCATAAAATCCTAAAACATAAGTTGAGATGCCCAGAACATGTCTTCAGTTTAATACACCCGGGTTTGGTTCAAATTCTAGCCTTCAAGGTATTTGATCATATTTAATTTAGTTAAAATATGTGAATCTTATACCTACTAAGTGTTAATAAGAAACAACAAGCTCAAAATGGAGTCGCTTGTGTTAGGCTCACAATTGGCAAAACAAAACTTTAATAGGTTTTTATCTTCTCCCAGGATCATAGCCATTAACCAGTCAATAGCAGAAGTAAGGTAATCCAACTGATAGGCCCCTTCCATTCCCTTTAGGTGAGTGACCTTGCCTGAGAACAGTACGTTCTTCTCTAATAATTTTCCTTCTCCACCCCTTTCTGCCTTTAAGCACTTTTCTTTTGGACAGCTCTTTGGAGCGTCTTTCTGTTTGCTAGATCAGATGCTGTCTGCTTCATGGACTCATTGAGAAAAGCCAATTAGATCTTTAAATTTACTCAGTTGAATTTTGCTTTTTAACATAAGATGTGATTTGTTACTGTAAACAGAGCCTTATTCGAACACTGTTTAGTAATAGTTTGTCTGGTTGCCTCTTGATCATTGAGTGCAAGGGGATTCCATTTTAGACAGTGAAATGGAATGGGCTGTGCCCTGTGGGCAGTGTTCATGGCAGAGGGTGCAGAAGGGAGCTGTATCAAATATTTAGTAAGTGTCTTGTGCTCATGCCTCCTGCCTTGTATTGAGAAGACATGGGTGCTGAAAGGTATTAAGAATCTGTGTGGTAACTTTACGCTAGATGTGATTTTAAACCTATGGACTTACTAGTATTGTATCAGAGGACAGCAAAGGCTGTGGAGGATCTCGAAGGGCCAAGAGAAGAGTTTGTTTTCCAGTATTACTGGGGGGAAAGGCAGCTCTCACATTGATGTGAGGTTGGCCTTTAAGGATTGGGTTAAGAGAACAGCTCTTTGCAATAGTTCAGCTGTAGTTCATATGTTAACTTCTTGATTTTGATGAAACACTGAAATAGATTGGTGATTAGAACTGTGGCCAAGCCTTGAAGTGATTTAAGGACACCTAGTAATACTGGTTTACTGAGATGCAAACCCAAGTTTTTGGATTATGAGGGCCAACTCTGTCATCATAAGCAAGTCAGTTAGAGGAGCTGGCTTTGGCAAGGGAGAATAAAAGGTGGTTCTGAACAGATAACTTGGATACCTGCTTCTGTTGCCTCAGTGAATGGAGGCTAGCCATGATGGTAAGGCTTGATGTTGGGGCCTTTACTCAGCTGGTTAAGTTTCTGGGCACAAAGGTTCCATGTAAATCTGATTTGGGCATAGCTCTTGAATCTGACATTATGTTGTTGGCTTATATGGTGTCAGAAATACAGGCACAGGGAAAATTTAGTTATAAGCATTTATAACTATTATCAGGAACCAAATACAGCTTCAGCTTTCATCAGGAAAATGATTTCCAGGTGGAAAATACAGTTAGCCTGCAGTGTTTTTTTTTTTTTGTTGGAGTTGTCTAGCCTTTGCAAGAGGTAGAAAGCTGTCTGAAAAGTTTACAGAACTTTCTTAAAACCTGCTTTAAGCAGGGCCAAATACACAGTTAGCCTGCTTGCAAACTCTGTGATCAGGAATGGAAGCATGGGTAGAAAACACTACTTGTTAATTTGTGTTCAGTTGTACTGAAACAAGAGGTAATATTATTGTCAGTTTTTATGCTGCTTTTCTGACTTTTTTAAGGACTGGGAAAAAACCTTTATGAAATCCTCCTGGGGTGGTGGTAATGTTTTAGAACTCACAAAGAAAGCAGTCAGGGAAACCAGTGGACCCATCCTCATGTTGCCTGGAGATGTGAACTTTCTTTAACGCTGAAGCCAGGGCAGCTCAGAGAATTTCTGGGTGAGCCAGAGGTGAGACTTGAATTTAGACTTCTTTGCTCAAAATGAAGCTTACTTGTCAGAGGACAGTTTAAGATTAGGGTTTATAGACCTGACAGGAGGAGGAGACAGGTGGGATAAAGGTCCTCTTCTGTTCTTGTTTCCATCTCTTCTCCAGGCCATTTATTTAGAACTAGTAGCCCAGTGCACGAATTCATGTACATTGAAAGGAAATTAATTAGAAGAAAGATTTGTGTGGTAATTATGTTACTGCAAAAAATTACATGTCAAAATAGCATATATAATACAGTATTATAAAATTAAAACACATTGTGTGATTGGTGCCAGCAAGAGCTTTCTATATATCACGCATGTGCAAGTCAATGTTTATTTTTAAATTGCCAGTGTGTATCATATGTACTGGCCAGTCGGACGGACAGTCACTTAACCTTTTATATATATAGAAGATTCCCAGGAAAGATGGTGTGGCTTTTGATGTTTCTTCATCAATTTGATCTTCAACCTTCCTCCTGTCTTATCTATTCTAACCCAATTTGTATGTTCTATGCTTTAATCTGTACTTCTTTTTTTAATAGCTAATACTATTATTAAAGGTTTACAAGTTCATTTCATTCAGACTAGGTTTTAAATGTCCCCTGACAGTTAAAATCAGTTCTACCTTAAAGCTGCTCCCATGTAATAGCACATATTAATATTAATTAGATCATTTTTTTCTTACACCAAAATAAATTCCATCAGGGTCACGTACTTAAGTATAGAAAGTACAACCATAGGAGCACTAGAAGAGTATTGAAAACAGCTTCTATAATTTTTGAGTGTTCTAATTCTGGCCCAAAAACCAGAACATAAGAACAGTATTCTTTAGCTTGACCACATAAAAACTTAGTTATGCATAGCAAACAGCTATAGCAAATAAGGTTGAAAGACAAATGGCAAGCTGGGAAAACGAGGGGAGAGAGTCAATATTTGCAATATGGGAAGAACTACTATGAGAAGACAATTATAAATATATACCAAAGGAAAAACAGAGAAAGGAAAAAAAAATACAGAGGTTCAATAAATAAATGAAAAGATGTTTAATTTCAGGAAGAATCCAAGTGATTCAAATAAAAGTGAGATAACTTTTTACTCTATTAGATGAATAAAGATTTCTTAAAAGGTCAACAAAACCCAATATTGACATTGTGGGAGAGCATGTACCCTTATAGACTGGAGATAATATAAACTGGTAAGCTTTTCTACTGGGCAGTTTATCAGCATGCATTCCAATTGAAAATATGCATACACTTTGACCTAACAGATTCACTGACACAGAATTTATAAATGTGGCAAATTAGATGAAATATAAATATCTACTGATATTGTAGGCTTGTATTTATTGAGTGGGAGAGTGTCCATGATACATTTTTGAGTAATAACAACTTAGAGAAAAGCAGTATATATAGTGGGGGCCCTTGATATAAAAGTCTCTCCTCTCTGGGCTTGTGAGTGTCTCAAATGATGCTTCCCAGAATCACCACAGTGTCACCTCAGGGTTATCCCTGGATGAGAGACCTAGAGTTATTTTATTTTTCTACATACACATCTGTGTGTACTTGAAGTGACTATTAATCATTTTTTAAAAGATTGGGAAACCTTAAGTGTGAATTTTGGAGAAGGGGGAAGTGTGGAATGCTGTTTGGATGTACTGTAGATAGGGAGTGGGGGGCAAGGACTAAGCATCCACCAAGGGCATTCATCCTCCTTTACACACACACACACACACACACACACACACACACACACCACCTACCCCCACCCTCTCTAACCCTGTTGTGCTGGTGCTTTCGAGGAGAGCTATGACCTTGAGTTAGATTGATGGAGCCAATTGGGTGTGGCTGCCCTGTCCTATTTTTACATCTGGTGCAGCGGCACCCTTTCTCCCTAATGTCTGTCTGCCCTGCTGGTTAAAGCAAAGTCTATACCAGTCATTTCCTCTTCTAGTACTACATTTCAACAAGGCCCCGGCTGGAACCCTATCTCTTTGGTAGTCAGGGAGAATTGAGTTGGATTGATCCTAATTCAATCCCATCCAACTGAAGGCCTTGTTACTCAGTGTTAACTAGAATCATCTTAGAGGACAAAAAGCAGCTCTTGTTTGATATACTTCATTATACGGTTTCTGAGGTTTCTACTTGATCTTACTTTTTCCATTCTCTGTTTCTCAAGGGCATGGCTATGTGCTTCATAATTTTCTTCTCATGATCCTTTTCATTACCTAATTCACTATTGGGCGGCATTAGTAAGTAAGCATTGATGGAAAATGATGGAATAAATAAGGTCAAATATTGGACTCTTTTATTTATTTTTTAAAATATATATTTTATTGATTTTTTTACAGAGAGTAAAGGAGAGGAATAGAGAGTTAGAAACATCGATGAGAGAGAAACATCGATCAGCTGCCTCCTGCACACCACCTACAGGGGATGTGCCCACAACCAAGATACATGCCCTTGACTGGAATCCAACCTGGGTCCCTTGAGTCTGCAGGCTGACTCTATTCACTGAGCAAAACCGGTTAGGGCATGGGACTCTTTTAGATGACTTTTTTTTTCTTTTTCTTTTAAAGGCAGAACTGGTTCCTTAAAGTTAGAGGAAAGGAAGGCAGAGTTGCTTTGCATTTTGCTGGAGGGTGTTGGCGGTGGGGCAGGCAGGTGGATCCTATCCTGTGCTGGAAGCAGAAGCACCCTTTTCTACTCCCTTGCCAGTCTGTCCCTTGTAGCAGAAGGATCTTGTGAGTTTGGAGCTGGGCAGAGACTCTTCCTATTTTCTTTACAACAGCTTGGGCCACAGACACTCAGGACACGCTTTGTTATGTCCAGCTGAACTGTGGACCCTGTACTGAGGTCTTCGCATTTGATGCTGAATTGTGTTGAAACTTTACACATACTCAGAACGTCTCGATGTGACTGTCCCTGTGGACTTCAGTTCTGTTTTAATACTATTTTCTTGGCTTGTTTGCAATTTCGAGACTTAATGAAGCAACTAACACTAAGATCCTGTCTAAGTTGCTCAAGAGTTGGGACGAGGGGAAAGAGGCTGCTCTCGCTCTAGACCTTGTGGAAAGCTTGGTTGTTTTGATGCTGTGTCTGATGCTAACTTGAATGAACTTGCTGTAACTCCATAAATGTGCCCTGTATACCATGAAGTATTCTAAGGGGTTTGCAATCACCAGGTTAAATGGTTATATAGCCTTAAACCATGTAGCATTCCAATTCAATTAAAGTGCTCATTATCTCTTATTTAAGTGACCAATAAAGCATGCCGTTATGTCTTACTTTGCAAGTGGGATTAATATCTACTGTTTATCTCAAGATATATATTGGTAAGGTAGCTGGGAAAAGCAATTTTATGCCCTCAAGAGAGGTAGTGGAGGGCTAAAGTGGTGGGTGTGAAGTTTTATCTTTCTGAACTGATTATGAAGTATACTAAACATTTATGTGGCTTTGTCTTTATAGACTGAAATCGCCAAGAGATTGAATACGATTTGTGCACAAGTCATCCCATTTCTGTCTCAGGAAGTAAGTAAAACTGTTCAGCTGTTAAAGTGCAATTATGTTGCTTCTCTGTTTGCAAATTAGCTAGTTTTAAGATGTTAATTTTATCACAAGGAACAAGTGTGAAGAACATCTGTTACAGCTGTGGTGTGTACACACCCCTGCTATTCCATCTAACAGATCTGAGGGCACACTGTAGAAGTGATGGCAATAGCTCAACCTCAGATTAATTTTTTTCTTTTGGAAAACTGCAAAATGACTATCAAACATATAAAGCTTTTCTAATTTTAAATTAAATTAATTTATAAGCTTAATTGCTACTGATGATTCCAAGTGTCCTTTCTCTAGAGAGCTTTTTTTACTCTGAATTTTAAAAATGGGTCCATCAGGGTTGACTTGACCATGGAAGCAGGTATTTCATTTGTACTTGTATAATGGTTGACTTAATGCTATCCATTGAGGGAGTGGGTACCAGTACTGTTAAGGATGAAATAAGTGTTCATGTTACCTTAACTTACTGAAATATATATATGTGCCATTTTTATTAAGATTCAAAGCCACAGAAGTTTAACTATAATATTTTGAGAGGGAAAGCTCTTTATCTGACTAATCTGTGAGATTGACTCAAAACTAGTATGTTTTAGTTTGGCCTTAAAGTTTACCTTACTTTTTGATACAAGCCTACAAATGCTAAACAAGGATGCACGTACCTTGAGACAAAGCTTGTTGCACTGGGAGCTGAAATACAGGCTGTCCGTTTAGTTGTCATCAGCTGCTCCACACGGCAGCCATCTCTGCTCTTGTAGCAGCCTCTTCCAGCGTAACATGTACTCCATGTTCAGTAATCCTGGTTTCTGCTGTGGTCTGTCCCAGGCCTCTCAAAGCACAGGTGTGGCTTTGTTTTTACTTGTGGGTGGAAGTCGGGAAGTGGGTAAAGTGAACTAAGAGTGGGTCTTTCCTTTTCCTTGTGGAGGGTGAACTGTCTAAAAAAGATGAATTACCATAGTTTCCAGAAACTACTTGAGGGTTGAGATGTGTTGACCAGAGAACTAATGGAAAATTTGTTGTTTAAATGATCCCATATTATTTCTGAATCCCTAGGTTAATGATTTTTGATGTCCTTTTTGGCTTTGTACCATTCTGAGCCTAATTTTCCCACCAGCAGTTAAGGGTGACTGGTGTGAGTTAGAAACAAGGAAAGCAGTGCTCTGTTTTCTTTTCCCTTTCTACGTGTGTTCTGTGAAATAACGACATACTCTACATATAAATCTAAACTTTGCATTATACTTCAGTCTGCATCGCATGTGGCATTTGCCTTTTTGTTGTTATCCTTGGAAGGTACTTGAAGTTCTTGGCTGCCTTGCTTATTACCCTTTCTTCTGGTTGTTTTCAAAGCATCAACAACAGGTGGCGCAGGCTGTCGAACGTGCCAAACAGGTGACCATGGCAGAGTTGAATGCCATCATCGGGGTACGTGGCCTACCAGGTCTACCTCCTACAGTGTGTATAACCAGCTTTCATTTCTTATTAATTGGATGGCTTAATCTCTATATAAAATATTTGTGTAGCTTAGCATTGACCTATTTGATAAGGGTGGGAGGGTGGATTCAGGTATGCTGAGCTGTGCTGGGGAAGAGAGGTTAGCACAAGGGAGATGACAGGAGAAACCGTTCTAGGAGGAGAAGAAAAATCGGTCTACTTTTTAACAGGAAAATAAATATCCTTGAGCCTGTGACACTTAAGCCACTTTTGCTCCAGTAATCAGGTGGAAAAAAAACCACTTTAAGTTAGAGTTTTAAACTCTTCCTTATTCTGTCCTATAACTTTAGATCACAGCGAAGTCAAGACACATCTCCTAATGACCATTTCATTTAGTTCTTTGCTTTCCTAGGGTATTGGGACCTTTCTAACAGCTTGGTCTTCCTCTTTCTTGTGCTTCTTCCATGATGCTTTAAGGGGCACCCCAATGAAAAGAACTCGCTCTTGCTGTTGAAGAAGTGATAATTGGCTGTCCTTCTGCCCTCTAGCCTTTCACCAGGTTTCTGCTCTCCTGTTTTGAGTTCAGTTAGTGCTCCTCCCTGGCAACTGGTTGTCAGTCAAGTTATTTGCTCTGCATTAATGAGCCTGGTGAACCCTGCTGTCCATCCCCTGTGTGAGTTTATCTGCCCCCACCCCCAACCCCCTTCAGGGTCCAGGATGGCTCTCAGATTTTCTGCCCCTCTAGACCAAGTGAAAGAAGTAGCTGAAACAAGGGACCATCCTTTCTGTTTTATTCATAAGTGAGTGTCTTGAGCAGATTCAAATCACTCATTTATCAATTTATGTTAATTGCTTGTGAGAAGATGCCCTGCTGGTCTTTATAGTTCCCTCAGACACTTTGTAATGATAATTAGACATGCTGCTGTACGGATTAAGAGTGCCATAGTCCAATGACGGCCACAGACAATGGAACCAGTTAATCCATCAGAGTTTAAAATTACATCCCAACTGGAGATGGGGAAAAACATAAGAGCCAAGGAGGATTAAAGAATGAGCCTCAGCTTGAAAACTCTCCTTTCATCAGTTTCTCAATTGCAGATCTGCAGTCTGGTTGCCTGTGGTAAGCTATTGGCAGTCAATTAGGTGAAATAAACTGGGAGGGTGACCTTCATTTCCTTTTAATAGCTTTTTCCTCCCTGAAATGGGGAGCTTCAGTGGATTTTCAGCTTAAATTTTATTCAAGCTGCTTTATTACACTTGACAGCTTAGCTCTGCATAAACAATTCTTCCCTTCTCCTCCTCCCCCCAAGTCCAGGCTCTGCATTTCTCCCCTTTAGTATTACATTTGGACTGTTACTTAGTGGGCTCTCTAATCACATTCAACAAAAAACACAATTACACCTGCATTTGTCTGCTGCCTTCTGTACCCTTGTCTTGTGTAATGAATTGCTTTATTTCAGAGATCAAATCAAATATTCACTGGTACTTCTTTTTTGCATGTACCGTGTTTGATTAGCAAAGACTAACAGCAAATTGTATTTGTAGCTCAAGCACAGAATTTTTTAACCCTAATGAATGAGGGTGGAAAAGCCTGTTTTGATTAAAAGAAAACATATGCAAAGCAGGTCTCAAGTACCCAGTTAAACTTTGTGGAACACATTTATTTTATGATAGGCTCTAACTTTTTACGTATCATTTCTTGATGGTAAAACTTGTATTTTTAAATTCTCAAAGGCACTGCCCAGTACAACACATCAGAACTGGGAAAATTGTATCAACTAGATGTTTATAGGTAATACTCATTTTGAGCCGAATCAGAAAATAAAATAGGTTGTTTTAGAAGGGCAGATGAATCGCTAATTTTATGAATGGCTTTAGTCCAGGAAACATGTTGTTGAGATTAGAAAGGCAGATTAGCTCTGCTCGCTAGCAACAATAACGCAAATCAGCGAGTTGGGCTCAGCACAGGACTAAACGCCAATTGCACGTCTTCAGCCTGTGTGGTTTTTATCATTGTAATTTTTGAATCAGTGTATTATAATTGTAATTTTTTTGAATCGGTATATTAATTTATGTCAGCAGTCTCTTTTAAAGTTTGTAGTGATCAATAATTACCCCGAACCATAAGTTTCATGCTCTGGCATATGCTTGATTTTTGCTTGAAAGGAATTGCATGCATCCTGGAAAATCGAAGTAGCATAAAATTGGGTTGACAATTCAGTGGACCTTTGACCCCCTTCATTGAACATGCAGTGTGTCAACCTGTCTCCCCAGAGGGGAGGAGGCTCCCGGAGGCTGTCTGTTTCTACAAGCAGCAGCTGTGGCAGAGTAAATGCAGCACGGTTTGATAGCAGCTGTCAGTATTGTTCAGGGACCGACTTAGGGGGAAAGAACAATGGGAGAGGCCACGCTCTTCGTCTGCATCGACTTTCAGGCTAAGAAAAGAAATAGTAATTTAACGGTTTAGACATCTATTACAAGTGTGAAAGATCATGAAAGAGTACCCTTTAAAATGCAAATGAGCCGAAACATTCTCATTCCCTTTAAGGTACAATCAAGGAACTTACTGCTTGCTTGACAGGGCTAACGATATTTCTCTTTAGCAAACCAGGAGAAAGTTAAATATTCTCAAGGACACCAAGCTTCCAGGCAAACTCAGCTTGTGTTCCAGAACTATAAATGCTCTTTTAGGAGAGAGAGGATATATTTTTTCCATTCTTGTTGAGTGAATTAATGATGCCTATTTCTTACCAGCATATAGAAAACTTGTTTGATAGAAAACTGAATTTTAAAATCGTTTCCACCATAGCACCTGCCTTCAACTTTAAATTACTGGCATGTAAGATTCTTAGATAGTTGAAATTTGGAGAAATTATTGAAATTCGTTTTGTTAAACATTTTTAATAGCTTTCACGGATAGCAAAATTGATAATTGGCAGAATAGTAACTGCACAGGATTTATTTGTTTTGACACAACTCACTTGTGCTTTAGAAACAAGTTTATTGTGTAAAGGGAACTTAACTCATTTGAGACTTTGATTTTTGTTTTTTAATTTTTTTTAAATATCAGGATAGCCTCTACAATTTAAGCAGAATCCCTCAAAGATTTTCTTTAAAACTTAGGAATTGTGTTAAAAGGCATAAAACAAAAGAGATTCATAAAATGCTGAAACACTTGTTTGTGGGATAGTTAGTGGCTACCTGAAGGGAGAGAAAAACCAAGGACTCTTCAAGATCATTCCCCGCTATATTGGGGAGTTTGGAACCAAGAGCTCTCTTCTACCTGCTCTGACACTAAATAGTTAATTTTAGTTGAATTTGGGATTCCAAATAACTGGCGTTACTTTTAAGCTAGGTTATATGACATAAATAATCGATATCATATAGATTTAGGTATGTATATATCTGCCCATACAATTCTTTTTAACTGAGGTGTAACTTAGATGCAGTGAAATGCAGAGATCTTGCATGTACAGTTTGATGGCCTCGGGCACACACATAGCCCTGTAACCACTCTTTTCCAGTGCAGTGTTTCCATCCCCTCAGAAGGTTCCCTGCCCTTCTCAGCAGTTGCCCCCACTTCAAAGACGATTGGGTTTTGATTAGAAAGTAAACAGCAGTGAAGTGAGGTTTTCTTTTTTTAAGGACATTGAGTAGGACACTGGTGCTTCCACTTTTTAGCTTTGTGACCTCATACAGCCCGTTTGCCTTGATCAGTGTCCCATCTGTAGATGGACAGTACCATCTCGCTTGCATGGCTTTTGTGGGGATAAGACCTTGAACTGCAATTTTGTCTGCCTGGTTTCTCTAAGTGGAGCAGATGTGGGGTTCAGTTGGCCAAGCCCCCTGTGAGGGGTGACTGTTCCTCTTTGTCTGTTCTATTGGTAACCTGGATGTTGGTGTCTGAGATTAGACCCAGCCAGATGCTCCTGCCATTACATTGTCATGCATGCATAACTTTTAATGAAGACACAGCAGTGCAAAAGTGCTGCCATTTAACTTTTAAAAAATATATATATATATTGATTTCAGAGAGAGGAATGGAGAGGGAGAGGTAGAACCATCAATGATAAGAAAGAATCATTAATCAGCTGCCTCCTGCACACCTCCTACTAGGGATCCTGTCTGCAATCCTGGCATGTATGCTACCCAGGAATAAAACCCTGACCTCCTGGTTTATAGGCTGATGCTCAACCATTGAGCCACACTGGCTGGGCTGCCATTTAACTTTTGATGAAAAAACTTAAAGTTCAAAACCAAGGGGTTTGAACTCCCAAGAGGTTAAAGTTAAGTTATGGGAACAGATGTAGAGAGAATTGAGAAAGCAAAAATATGAGTAAGGGTACAAGGCCTCTGCTGGCACTGGAAAGTGGCAGGGATCATTGTGAAAGAATTGAAAGATGAGATGTCCAGGGGAACAGTTGGGGTTTTCCTTCCCATTCCACGATATGCCAGATTTCTGGTAACTGCCTCCATGCTAACTGTGGATGTAAGACAATTTGAGCAATTGCCCGTGAACTTCAGGAATTCAAGAAATTTGGGGTTAATGTAGGCAACTTTGTTTTTCCTTTCTCATTTATTTGGCTACAGTCTGACTTATTTTCCATGAATATAACTTCTGTCAAAACTTATGGGAGCCTCAGGTTTGGGGCTCCATTTATTGGTTAGATTTGTATATTCCTCCTTCATAGGCAAATGTGTAATGGTCTTCACTTTAAAACAACTTAGTATGAAATAAGTGTAGGGTATTTTTTGATGCTGGCTGGGTTTGTTTGTGTTGGGGATGGCTTTGAGTATAAATTCCTAATGTGTCCGGAGCAGGAGCCTTTCTGTCCGTAAGAAATTGAGCTGTAGACCTAAAGGGCTCCCATTGTTGCAGGAGATGATTGGTTTAAGGATTAGCAAAATGTTGGATTATTTTTCTCCTCAGGCTATAGCTATTAGCTATCTATAGGATTGTAGTGTGTGATGTTTAAGAGGATGAGGTTAGCCTCTTATTCTTATGAGTAGGCAGTTAATCCCTGGAAAGCCCATCAATAACCCAGCTGTAAGTTTCTTTATAAAACAATTCGCCCTAGGAGAATAATGCCTAGCCTGCTACCAATAAGAGAAAATGAAATGGCCACAACAAACATGGATCTTCCAGCTCTGCAAACTTGTATTTGATGACATAGCCTCCACTTAAAATCCAGCAGTTCAGTTCTTCTATTGGTTTGTTAATCCCCACCTGAGGATATTTTTCCATTGATTTTTAGAGAGAGTGGAAGGGAGGGGGAGAGACATACAGAGAGAAACATCAAGGTGTGTGAGAGTCAAGGGCAATTTGTTGCCTCACACACCTGTCCTGACCAGGGCCAGGGATTGAGCCTGCAATCGAGGTATGTGCCCTTGACTAGGATTGAACCCAGGACCCTTCAGTCTACAGGCTGACACTCTATCCACTGAGCTAAACCCGCTAGGGCCAGTTCTTTTATTAATTTTCCAAAGGGAGCAAGCGGTATTGCAAAGAAATCTTTTATGCACTTTACTTCTCCTTTGGTTCACGCTAGTTTTTTACTGAGCACAGCTAGGTCTCCCTGACAGATGCAGGGTTGGCTTCAATGTCTAGGTTCTTCCACATAGAGTACTTTCAGTTAATGACCTCATGTGTTTGTTTGTTTAATATATTTTATTGATTTTTTTACAGAAAGAAGGGGAGAGATAGAGTTAGAAACATCAATGAGAGAGAAACATCAATCAGCTGCCTCCTGCACACTCCCTACTGGGGATGTGCCCACAACCAAGGTACATGCCCTTGACGGTAATTGAACCTGGGACCCTTCAGTCCGCAGGCCGATGCTCTATCCACTGAACCAAACCAGTCAGGGCATCCTCATGTGTTTTTTTTCTGTGACTTATACTTGATTCCTTGGGGAAAAACCTAGTATTGAGCATCCCAGTCTTGTGCAACCATCACCACTACCTAATTCTAGAACATCTGTAACACTCCAAAAGGAAATCCATGTCCCCATTAGCAGTTAGTCCTCTTGCCCTGCCTCCCTTGTCTCTGGATTTGTCTATTCCGAACATTTCATATAAATGCAGTCATATAGTATTTGGACTTTTGTGGCTGGCTTCTTCCACGTGCTATAATGTTCTCAGAGTTTATTCATGTTGTGGCATGTGATTCAATCCTTTTATAGATGAACTAGTGACCTGTCGTGTGAAATCGAGCAAGACCCGGCACCCCTCTCCCCCTAACCCCCCTGTGCATGGAACCACCTCGAGTCCCGCCCCACATGGCTGGTGTGCTGTAGGATGACCCCGAATCCTGGAATGCTGCCTTAATGCTCTGCCTCTAGACCGTGTGCAGCAGCTGCTGGGCCCCACCCCTGCAACATGCATGTGGGGCTGCGGAAATTCTGGCAGAAGCCTTGTGAAGCAGAAGCCTGCTGCCCTGCTCCCACTGTGTGTACCACCATCTTGTACAGTGTTATGGCGTGAAGGTTAATTTGCATATTACCTTATATAGGATAATGTTCCATTGCATCAGTGTACCACTTTTAAAACTATTTTTTTATTGATTTCAGAGAAAGAGAGGCAGGGAGATGGAGAGAGAGAAACATCAATGATAGGAATCATTGATTGGGTGCCTCCTGCATACTCCCTACTGGGAATCAAGCCCACAACCTGGACATGTGCCCTGACCAGGAATCAAACCCTGACCTCCCGGTTCTTAGGTCAGTGCTCAACCACTGAGCTGCCACATGGCTGGTATACCATATTTTTTTGATCCATTCATCAGTCGATGGACATTTAAGTTGTTTCCACCTTTTGACTATCTTCTATATCTATAAAAGCCTAATATGCAGAGTGTTCCTCAGGAGTTCAACCAACCCTGGAGTTCGATAGCTCGCTATGACATGCGCTGACCATCAGGGGGTGGCATGGAATGAAGGAAGGCCCCGGCCGGCAGCTGCTTAGGACCCTACCCGTGTATGAATTTCGTGCACTGGGCCTCTAGTTATGAATAATGCTGCTTATGAGCATTTGATTACAAGTTTTTGAGTGGAATCACTGGGTCATATGGTAACTTTGTTTAACTTTTTGAACAATGGCCAGACTGTTTTCCAGAAGTCGTGGTTGAGAGCTCCAACTTTTCTACATTTTTTGTCAACACTTGTTATTGTCCACCTTTTGATTCTAGCCATCCTAGAGGGTATAAAATGGTGTACTTCATTTGTGGTTTTGGTTGGTATGTCCCTAGTGACTAATAATGGTGAACATTTTTTTTTTTTTTTCATTAAAACCTTCTGTGGTTTTAGGAGTGAATTTTCCTAAATAACTTTTTAAAACTTACTGTAATTCAGGCCTGTAAGTCCCAGGGTCTTGGTGGCTGTCACAACTGTAACAGTCATTTAGGGCAGGTTGGATAAGCAAGTCGGTGATGATGCAAACTGAGTTGGCCTGTGGATTAGCTGAAATGTAGAAAGAATAAGGATGAGTTCAGATCCTTCTCAGAGTTTTAGGCCTTTATCCTGGTGTCTGCATACAGGCCATTATTCTTTTCCTCTCTGTGTCATTTTCTGTGTGTTACTGCATTGAGATCGGGCCTTTGGATTGTTGTTGATGCTTTATTTTAATTTTCTTCCAGTGTCTTGAGCATTCTTGGCCCCAGAAATCTGTTTGTGCCTGTTTACCTCTCTTCATGCAAGAGGCCGTTCACGTAATGTGATGTTTTCAGATAACTTCCGTAGAGTCTTTGATTTTCTCACTTGTTTGCTGTAGCATACCACTGTTCTTTTTCTACCCATTAAATGCCAGTGCAGGAAAAGAAGTGAGTGTTTTAAAGAATAGGGAAATAGCAGAAATCAAGTAAGTGATTGGAGAGAACTGTCAACAAATGCTACTTTCCAAATCATTTTCACTTTATAATGTTTAAATACCTTGTGCTATAAATGCCACTTATTGTCATGCTTTCAGCATTAGAGTTGCTATTTTAAAACCATGCGGCATGGTTTTAGTTTGGGTTGGGTTCAGTTTGTGATCTGTGTGACATAGTTTTTCCTGAGGTTATACAGGATTAAATTCAAGTTGATTCCATGGTTGGTGATGAAGAACTTAGCATCTAGTGAGGGTGAGGTGGGCACCGGCCTTCCCATGTATTCTGGTTGTCTCTTCCTGGTGTATAGGCAGCTCTGTGGTGATAAAGCAGTGTGCCACACCTGACAGAGAAACAAAAATGTGAAGCACAGAACTGATACTTGAAGCTCGGAATGTTAACAGCCAAGTCAGGTTCATTATAGTAGTGGTGAATTACAAGTCAGAATGTGTGGCTATTGTTTAACATGGATGAGGTTACTTTATTCCTTGTGGGTTTTCAGTATCATTAACTCAGGGTTTGGTGTTTGTTTTACGTGGCTCACTCTAAGCCTATTCACATTGTTTGGGAGAGAGCAAGTGCATTTATCACCTCACTCCCAACCTAACCCTTTCGTAATCACCTTTGAGCACCAGGACACTGGTGTGTAAAAGTTACCTGTGTAGTCCTTTTCTAAGTTGTTTTGTAGAACAGGAAATTTTTGTGTATTTTGATTTGAAATTGTTGGTTGCGCCAAGTCAAGGAACTAGGTGCTCTTTTCTTTTCTTTTTGAATTGTGACAAGGTAGTGACAATGGAAAAATGAACAGTTGAATGTTGAGAAGTGTTTTTATTTTTTGACAAGTCCCTGGATGTTTAAGAACCTGGACATTTAAGAACCTGGATTCTAATGTAATGGGACAGAATTCCAGCTTAGATCTAGACCAGAATTTCTCAACCTCAGCACTATTGACATTTTGGGCTTTATAATCCTTTGTGGTGGGGGCTGTCCTATGAATTGTGGGATGTTTAGCAGTATCTTTGGCTTCTACCCTTTCAATGCCAGTAGCATTTTATCCCCAGTGTGACAACCATAAATGTCTGTAAGACTTTGCCAAGTGTCCCTGGGCTCAGGCAAAGGAGTGTCAAAATTGTTCTGTTTGAGAGCCCACCTGTCTAGCTTGATAACTTGAATAAGCAGCTGTATTGCTAAAAACCACCATTGCTCATCGAAAATGCCTTTTCTGATAGTTTTATTAACTGTTTTGTTTGTGTTCTGTGCTGTATAAATCTATAAGCATTAATTGAGGACAAAAGTTACTCAGTGTAAACTAATAAATGGATAGATGATTGAATTTTTCCACTCTTGCTGTCATGTTGAGAAACATTTTATAGTTTCCCAATGATCTGCTAAGGTTTGGGTCTACAGAGGACTGGTGCATATAAATTCCCCCAATTGGGAGAGCCATTGATGGTGGTGGTTGTTTTTTTGTTTTGTTTTAGGAGGTTTTTCTGGCTCTATTGCTATGTCAGTAGTTCTTTTATTCTAAAAATATGTTTAAGTAGCATAAATGGTTTTTCTTTTAGTGAAGGTGCTGGTGGGTGCTAGATTGCCAGTCTCAGGTAAGCCTTGTTGAGAAAAAAATGTTTTTCCAAGGACACATCGGGCAGGTGGGCTGCCTTTTTGGAGTTAATTGTTTCACTCTCTGGGATGAGGGCCCTCTATTCCTTTCAATAAATGTTTTATCTTAGAAACACGTCTTATCTGTTAAGCATCTTGTTCTGAGAGAAGCCAGAGCACTCTTTGTTTAGGCTTGATTCTTCTTTATAAACTTCCTCAGAAGAGAACTGGAGCCAAACAGAGCCTCCTTTTTCAGATATAGGGGCAGGGTATTAGAGAGTAGGGACAGGAGAGTGAGCACTCTTGAGTCACAAACCTCAGATCAAATTCCCACCCATCACTGCTACCTCTGCGTGGTGCAGGTGGGTCTGTCTCCAGGGAAATGTCCAGTGGTAAATTTGCGGTATTGCCTGCCCTTGAGCTTCTGATTACCTGGGAAAGGAGAAAAATGTGAGGGCTTTTGTGAATGTGACTATGCTGCTGTGGTCCCAGGGGAAACGCTGTTCTAGGGAACAAAAGCTTTGCAGTCATCCTTCCGGCAATGAGCCCCAAGGCCAGCAACCCTGTCATCTGCAAAATGAGAGTCATGATGCCCACCCTGTCTGCCTCAGGTGTGTTCTGAGCAGAGGCCAGATACTGAAGACGAAAATATTATCTGGGAGCTCTCCCTGGCAGGATAAAGAAGTCAATGTAAGACAGTGATATCCCTGTTTCCTGGGCCTGCAGTATCTGCAATAGCTGATCCTTCCTGTTGCTTCCTAGTATGCCTTCCATTTTGATAAGATTTTCTTAAAAAACAGCCACACACAAAATGAAGAAGCTTTCAAGATGGCCAGCTTACGGATGGAAAAACCTAATTGCCTCTAATAATGGACAGTGAGCTGTTTCTTCAAGGGGGAAGCTCAGAGCAGAGGTAGGTAGAGGTGGAGTTGCCTGTGGGCAGTTAGGCTCTAGGGTATCCCCACTTGAGTTAGTAGCTTAAATATTGGGTTTAACCACGGGATCTACTTCACAGCTGTGGCAAAGCCCCTTTATAATATAAGCTAACCTTTCTTTTCAACAGCATATCAGAGAATACTTTCCAGGTCATTTTTCTAAAAACTGACTTGGGTTTGGCAGAAAATAGACTTCCTCCTTGCGTATCCAAATGCTGCCTTTGCTCTGGCATCAAATCCCACCTCTGAAGTCGACTTTTGGTGACTGGATTCTGGAGTTTTAGGGGAACGGGAGTGTGCAGGGGTTGATAGGGTAGTGTCCTCAACCCCATAGTTAACTGCCTTCCCCTCTGCTTAGCCCCTCTCATCTTCTTTTGATCAGTGCCGTGCTTAATTATCCCACCGCTCTTGCTTCTTGTGTATGCATCACTGCGTTTCCCTCCCAGAAGCCGGACATAGCTCTTATTCTCCAAGTAATGATAGTAATTGCTGGTAGGGCAGACCTGGTCCTCATCCTTCTGCAAGCCCATTTCTTATGGCAGGTGTCTAGTTCCTAATTAAGTGCTAATGAGCATGCCTAGCGGACCATGACACGCTGCCAGCTTCTTCAGTTTTATGTCTTGCTATTGCCAAGCTCTTAAAAGGTGACAGAGCAAGAATTAGTGTCTCTGGATGACAGGAAGGTGATTTTATGCATAAAGAAATTGTTATTATGATCTCAAATAGCGAATGAGTAGTTTATAAATACTTTCCAAGAATACTGTTAAAGTTGTCCTCTTGGACTCCTCTCCCCCCTCCAGCCTCCCTCTCATTAGAATTGTGCTCCCTTTGGAAGTAACGGAAGTTGAAGGAGAACATTGGCTCCCAAAGATTTTTTAAAAGATGCTGGTAGGAGTTGAAAATTTACTGTGAAATGATTGTGAGACACTGATTTCTGCTTTTAAGATGCTGTTTTCTCCTGCTCTTGGAGGGGGAACATGCTCAGGATTCAATTAAAGATCAGTAGTCTGGGTGGGAATTACTGAAGATCTGGTGTGAGGTTTAATATATTCAGTACACGCCAGGGCATAATAAATAAAACGAGTAATTGAGTCCCAGGGAAGTGTGCACAAATCAGAATCTTAAGAATTTCCTAACATTACATCTTAGAAACTGAGCTTTAATCGTTTTTACTGTCTCATCAAAAATGAGTTTTCGGTTGGACAGCTGAAATGTGGCCAGATTTATGGTACAAGGGCCGTTTCTTAGATACTTTTTCATTTCTACAACATGCTCTTAAATATAATATATGAGAGCAGTGATACTTTCTAATGTGAATAGATTTATGATCTCTGGAATGGGTTAAGCTACACAGGCCAGTGGCATTGGGACTGGGGACTTGGGTATCAGTGGTTGGTGTCCCATAGGACATTGTGAGTGATTTCCTGGCAAGGAATTTGGCTTCTCTGGGCCTCAATATTTCCCTTGTGGTGTTGAAGGACTGGGTTCGGGGCATGGAGCTCATAGAAGTACGTGATAAACAACACTTCACCTTCATAGGCTTCTTCCACCTGTCACATGCCTGGTTCCCTGAGACCTCCCTCTGCATGTGGTGGCTCGGTGATTAGTGAGTCCTAAGGGTCATTCCTACATGGACTCCACTCCCCTCCCACCTGCCAGGAGCACCTCTGCAGTTCTCTCAGTGCTTTGAGGTTGGCGCCTTCTGTGGAATGGGAATGTCAGGACCTACTTACAGTGAGGGCTTAGTGAAATAAGGACACGTGCCTGGGGATGGGGTGCATTAGAGATGCACTGCTCCTCCTGCTCTCTGAGTTCTCTTAAAGGTAATAGGTTGATTTGGTTTTGTTATACCATTGTGGTGAGTTAACGCAAGAAGGTCAGGGTGAAATGGAGTCACTTAATTGATGACTACTCAGTTACTATATTGTAGGGTGCATAGCTACACTTCCCCAGTTTTAGCCTTTCTGAAATCATGATGAGTCTTAAATCTATGGCATCTTAGATTTGATGACATACTGGATTTCATCCCTCGAGGCACTTAGAGATGGAACTAGCTAACATGTGAGAGGCCACTAACTTAGTGGGGATTGCTGATGATAATAAACAGCTACATTTGTAGGGGCTAACTTATGCCAGCAAATGACAGTGTAGATCTGAGTATTATATTTTGGGAAGATTGTATCTTATTAGGTAAAAGCTTTTGATGAATTAAGAGTGCTAATCACCTTTTTCCCCTTTTCCTCCCTCTTTGACCCTTTTGTGTGTATGTTACCCTTCTGTTTTGTTGTCCATCCTCTCATGTCATGTCTACTCTCCCCTGGATGCTGCTACCACCACCACCAACTCCAACAACAACAACTCCTCCTCCTCCTCCTTCTCTTCCTCCTCCTTTTCCTTCTCTTCCTCTCTCACCACCACCAACAGCAGCAGCAGTTACAAGCTCAGCATCTTTCTCATGGCCATGGACCCCCAGTCCCCATAACGCCTCACCCTTCGGGACTTCAGCCGCCTGGGATCCCGCCCCTGGGCGGCAGTGCCGGCCTTCTGGCGCTGTCTAGTGCTCTGAGTGGGCAGTCTCACTTGGCAATAAAAGATGACAAGAAGCACCATGATGCAGAGCACCACAGAGGTGAGCGGCCGGGCAAGCCAGATTAGGACTTTGTCCTCACACTCATACAGTGCTGCAAAGTTGTGTGCACCGCTAAAGAAAGCCCCAGCCTATTCAGAGAGCAAACAATGAGCTAAGAGGAACTGCCGCAAAGCTTGCCCACTGAAATACAGCTCACCCTGGAAATTCTCAGGGTTTAGTGTGGGCATCTGTAGATTTCTCAATCTCTTTAGATTGCAGGCATCTTGACATCTTGGCAACTGCCTAGTTACTGCCAGTGGCCTGTACCATATTATGGAAAACTGTTAACTGCTTAATTGGGTAATTTTCAAAGAAAGTAATGTTGTTAAATGGGGCGAAATAAGAAGTTAAATCTAAAAGTGAATGTGTTCAAATGAGAGGTTTGATAATTGCATCTGTTACTACTTAGCTTCATAGGCTTTAATTCTAGTATGCGTTAAATATTGGGCAAAATTGCACTTGACTAATTTTTTGAAGAAAAGTAATTTATTCTGTCAAGAAATAAAAAAAATAGGCTTTGTGTATGGTTAAATTGTAAATCTTATGTTTACAAAATACTGTAATATTCAGGAAATCACTGTATTAGGAATGTGCAATGACTTATATAAATAAAAGCCATTTTTAAAACTGTTTGGGGCTTGTGTTCTAATTATTCCCCCCTTTTTTTTATTTCTGTTCTTGCCTCTGTGTCTGAACGGGCATGTCTGTGCGTTTCTTGGTAACCTCGGGAGCAGACAGAGAACCTGGCACAGTAAGTACTCCAACGCCTGCTGTACACGAACACACCCCCTTCCTGTAGTGCACTCTATGCTGCCTTTCTTTAGACAGCACAGATGTGCACATCTCCCCTGCCTCCCTCAGTGACCAGGTTTTTGCTTTTTTAAAAAAATACGACTATTCCCCACCCAACCCTGTATTTTTATAAAACTTTCGTTAGATGAGAGCAACATGATTTTGGGGCAGAGCTGTTTACTATTATCTGTATGTGCCTCAGGCCCACGTAAAAATATGTTTCTGATTGCATTTTGAGGCTAGGTTGCCTGTAGTTTTAAGAGTATTCATTTTTTATCGTAAATCAGTTGTACAGGCAAGAGGTCACAATCCACATGTGAAATTGGTTAGTAATGTGTTATTTCTACCTGAACCATTTATTATCCTCTACAAATGCATCTTAGTTGCTAGGTTTCCATATCTAGTTTTCTTTTTTCATAATTGTCCTTGGAGTGTGAACTTGAACTTAAATTTATTTTAGACCAAAGAATTGAGCATCTTAAGTTCTTAAAAACAAGGAAATTCAGTGGCTGGGAGTTCTGTGCTTGGAGAGCTCATCTTTCCACCGGCTTGAATCTCATGCATTTCACACAGTGCATGTCTGACCTGCACACATATCTGCCAGTAGCTGTGGGGAGATCTGTATCTAAAATGCATCGCAAATGTCATGATCAAATAGAGTGAGAATTGGCCCCTTTTCAGAGACGATAACCTACAGTTTTTGCCTCCTTCCCTCCCTTCTTTTCTTGCTTTTTGAACTTGGCAGTATTTTGACCATCTTAAATCTAACTGGTTAAAAAAAGGGGGGCGGGATAGTGAACTTGTAAGTCATTCTGATAACTTTTTTGTTCTGGGTTTGGGAGGAAGGTAGCAATTCTTTTCATTCTGAAAAGTTTGTTTTTTCCCCTCTTCTGTGTAGAATAGTAGTGATGTGTGTGTGTGTGTGCATGTGTTATATCTTTTTTTTTTTTTTAAGGTTTTTAAATTTATTTTTAGAGAGAGGGAAAGGGGGAGAAACCTTTACGTGAGAGTGAAGCATGAATGGGCTGCCTCCTGCACACCCCTACTGGGATTGAGCCTACAACCCAGGCATGTGCTCTGACTGGTAATCGAACAGGCATCCTTTTGGTGGGCAGGACAATACCTAGCCAACTGAGCCACATCCACAAACCAGGATGAATTAGTAGGGACTTGAAAAATTCTCTTTGAGATAGATCTTGGAATACTTTATGTATCAGGATGTGTTGGGGCAGTGGATAATGGTGAAAGTATAGGGTAACTAGTTTTTAAATTCTGGTACTGTAAATTTTCTCTGGAAAATGTTGGGGAGAGAAAAAATTATAGCTAGGGAATAAAATATCCTCACCAAGTACACACCTAAGTAAACTGACTTTGATTTGTAGAGGTGACCTTTCTGTTTTGCTGTTTCAGTGTCTCTGTAGATTATCAATTTTTGGGGTCATGTTCACTATATAGCATGTCAAATTACAATCCTTAATCCTGGACCAGAGAACAGAAGGCAAAAGATGCTGAGAGAGCCCATGTCCTTTAGTGTGCTGCATGTTGTCATTCATTTAACTTACTCTAGGTTTGGGGCTTTAACTTTTTATTCTCAGTGTTATGGTTTCACCTTAAATCACTGTATTTCTTATTTACTGTATGTACAGTAATATAGGAAATGCATCTGTAGTTTGAGATATATCACATACATCACAAGGCCTTTCTCAAGGAAACAAGGAAAGGAGACCAAAATCTTCAAAGATAGTCTAGAAAGTTTCAGTAAAAGTTCTAGGCAGTCGTGGAAGAGATACCATGATATGTACCTCTGTGAAATGCCAGTGCGTGACAGGAATGAGCAGAAATTTGCATGCCGGAGGTGGTAGGGGCATATTTCAGACCTCTTTATATAGTTCTGAATGTGTCTGATAACCTCCTACTTGTATTTTCGGCTGAAAAATGTAAGCAAGAACTTTATTCATTGTAGAAGTGATGGTGAGATGGAGGAAGGATGATGAATTACGTCCCTAAAGAAGGACAAACTTGTTCTTGAATTTCATGCAGTTGTAGATTGTTTTTAAGTCCGTATGTTGCATTAGCAATCAGTGAACGTCAAGCCAAAAGATGGATAGATTGCATAAAGCAGTCTGAAATATAAAATGATGTGTTATTTGTATGTTTTTTCACATGAAATTTTTGACAAGTAATGATAATTTCAGAATATTTTCAGAATATGTACTGTGTTTCCTGCTTAATTGTTAAGTCACAAAAAATTGTAGGTGATGACATAAAATGGGAAACTGCACTAATTTGTAGCATAAACATTTACTTTAACTTCAGTCACTAGAGGGAAATTAAACTGTTCTACGTAAGTGGGATTTTGCTGCAGTTATATAAAATTAAGTAGCTCTTCAAACTTTGTGTAAAATTGAATATGAGAAGCAATGGATAATAAGATGATGTGTACCATTAGTGCCTAAAATATTATAGTACTTATCCCTTTAATAAAGTGGTTTGAATTATGAAGTTGATGTATCTACTTAGTATCTACTTGGTAGATAGTCAGTTTGCTCTGTAATGCTCTTGTTTCTTTTCACCCAATGAGGGGTCAGGGGTAGTTGAAGTTTTCAAACCTTACGGTCTCAGAATCTTTTTCTACCCTTAAATTAACATTATTGATAACCCCAAAGAACTTTCGTTTATGTGGGTTACATATTTTGAAATTTTTCTGGACTAAAAAGAAAATAAAATTTTAAATTACTTAAGCAGATAAAGAGCTTCTTAATTAGTGGTAACATTATTAATGAAAAATAACTTTAAAAAATATTGTCATGGGAAGAGTGGCTTTGTCTTACATGTTTTCAAATGTCTCTAGTACCTGGTTTAAAAAGGATAGCTGGATTTTCATCAACTTCTGCATTCTTTCTATTTTGAAAGATTGTTCGGAAGTATAGGAAGAAAGTCTGCCCTTAGAGGGTCCCTAGGAACATCAGGGGTTCCTGGACCAAACCCTGAGAACTTCTGCCATGAGACTAAGTAGTTCTGAAAAATTCCAGACCCATCTATAGGCTTATGTCTTCCTGCTCTTCTTCCTATATTGAACACACATTATTTATACTAAGTGCAAAACCCAGGAACTTAACGTAGATCCAGAGGGGATGTGAGTGTGTATAAATTTGTATCTGTAAGTGTAAAACTGGTTCGAAGGTCATGTTTGCTTATTATTTAGTGACAAAATTATTCCATTTGCTAGTTTAAGGTTTTATGGTAGGAAAACACATGAGCCTTAATGCAACCTATTTTAATGTAAAACCCAGGAAATGAAAGCACTAAGAGCAGGGTGAAAACATGGACACTATGTGTATGTAAGTGGTTTGTTTCTGAAAGGGATGAATGATAAAGCCAATAACTTTTAAGAGGTTTATGTTGCTGTCTGGCTGTTTATAAATTAAGATTTGACTAGTGCAGTGGTTCTCAACCTTCCTAATGCCGTGACCCTTTAATACAGTTCCTCATGTTGTGGTGACCCCCAACCATAAAATTATTTTCATTACTACTTCATAACTGTAATGTTGCTACTGTTATGAATCGTAATGTAAATATCTGATGTACAGGATGTATTTAGGCGACCCCTGTGAAAAGGTAGTTCGACCCCCAAAGGGGTCTCAACCCACAGGTTGAGAAACGCTGTTCTAGTGCTTTTCTAATTTGTAAAACTTTATTGTTTTTAATATGAGTGTACTATCAGAATGCTACTTACTATTGAACAAAGAAATATTAAATAGCCTAACAAAGGCCTTTTTCTTCAGTAATAATAATTAGAGATGAATTACATTAAATTTTGGCTGAAGGGAGTATCATTTAAACAAGTCTTAAAAGACCTGGAATAAGAGAATTGAGTAAGAATCATACAGCTTTTAAGAAAATAGCATAGGCCCAGCCAGTGTGCCTCAGTGGTTGAGCATCGATCTATGAACCAGGAGGCCATGGTTCGATTCTTGGTCAGGGCACATGCCCAGGTTGCAGGCTTTATCCCCAGGGTGGGGTGTGCAGGAGACAGCCAAACAATAATTCTCTCTCATCATTGATGTTTCTATCACTCCCTTCTCTCTAAAATCGATAAAATATATTTTTTAAAAAGCAAATAGCATACAATATGTTTAAATTCTCATTACTTTAGCAAATATTTTTTTAGTACCTACTATGTACCCAGCACTGTTTAAGACACCGCATATATTTGCTGCCATTTTGCAGTGGTGCCTTTTAATGTCACAGTCAGTTCTTTTTTTAAATGAAAATACTGAAATTTCTGACCCATGTGATCACTCTTTAGAACATTTGGAAAAGGGAGGAGACTTGGGGGTTGGGATTTGAGAGAGACTCCAGAGCATAGAGGGTCTGTGGACATAGGCAGGTTTCATAGATGGGCCTCAGAAGGTTCTTGACCCTTTTAAAAACTGTATGCAGAGTATTCTGAGGAGAGAGAGAGAGAACTTCCAACTTCTCAGAAGGAGTTCCTGGTCCGGAAAAGTCGTAAGTACTGTTCATCCACATTAGAGATCATAACAGTACAGTTATTTTATCAGTGAGACACCAAACTCAGGGAGGTTGGGTGCCACTGGTCATACATTTACTTAATGGCAGTTGACTAAGTAGATCATGTCTCTCAAAGAGACTGCGTTGTTACTCTCGTAACTGGCTTGTAAAATTATTGGGTTCATACTTAGGACTGATTTAAGAGTAGTTATGACAGCCATCACTGATTTAAGAATAGTTATGACAGTTATTACTGTAAGGTGGTGTCTTTATCTTGTTTTTCTTCTCTAATTGTCCTACTTGCTAGTTAATTGGCCAAGGTAGGGCAGGACCAGATCCTAGATCACTTCACTTTTTCTCAAAATGACCAGCACTGGAAAGCACAAGGGGAAGTAGGATATGAGGCTTTCTCTGGAAAAATGGCATAGTTGGTCTCTCTCTGAATTGTTAATTTTGAGTTTCACGTCATCTCCAGTGACTCCTCAGGACCATGGCATTATGGCGGTGGTGGGATAGAAAGAACCCCTGTTGTGGATAAAGGCAGGCTGCCATGGAAGTCTGGCTGCACAGGCAGGTCATCTATAACGTGGTGATGGGGCTGCCTCGCAGGTGAGGACTTAGGAACCAGAAACAGCAAGGCCTCACACACAGCAGAACAAACATTTAGGCATGTCTTCCCTCAGTACGTGCCAGCAAGACAGTAAATGCATTGTCAGTCATGCTCAGCCAAGTTACTTGTGGTGTCCTTTCCTTTTTAAAATACAGTGGTTGAGACGGTTGTGGAGGTTAGGGCCTGTGTGACAGGGTCGCAGCTACTTAGGATGTTTCTTAGGATGTTGGGCCCATGAACTGATCTCAGCTTTTTGTGACCTTGATCCATCTCATGATACTCAAATTCACCAAACATAGCGGGTACTTGGAGAAGGCATTTTCATCTAAATGCTCACGACTTTATTTTGACCTGGTGCATGTCGAGGAATTGCTTGGGAATGAAGGATAAAACTGAGATGCGTAACCTAAAATTCCAGTATTTAGGCACAGTGAAAGATACATTTTCTCAGGCAGTTAGTTGCCTCAGCAGATTTTCCCTTTTGATAGAATTTAAAACCATGTGCTTAAAAAAATGGATCCTCTGGGAAAATCGGCATCACTGTCGTGAGAAGGGTGAACCCCTGAAGAAAGGAAAGCCCCGGCTGTTCCCAGGTGTTAGGAGTGTGCACCTGTAACGGGGAGCGGGAGAGTGGTGGTGTCTGTGTATTGTGGATGCTGTATCTCATCAGGTGGGTATTGGAGCCTGTGTGTGACCAGGACAAATGTTCAGATGGATATGGGAGCCTGTGTGTGACTGAAGAAATGTTTCGGTTTTATCTCTGTGATGACAGTGAATATAGGGCACCTTTACTCCCCCCTTCCCCCAAAAAACAACAACAAAGAATAGATAGGGAGTATTTTCTTCTTTCAAAACCTTTTTTAAGACTTAGTTTGTGTTCTGTAAATAGATAACTTGATGCCTACCATTTGGAGCAAGTTTTCCTAAATGTTGGGCCCCATAATCTTCATTCCCTCTGGAATGTAGTAGGCAGCAAGCTTCTGCATCTGCTGACTTTCAGATAGGGAGGGGTGGGTGGAAGCTGTCAGATACCCGAATAACTCACAGCCAGGTGCTGACCCAGTGCTTTCTAGTTTCAGGGCCTTGTCTTGCAATAGAAGGTATCTCATCAAGGGCTGGAGAAAGAAGGAATAGTAACCCCTAAGTAGTTCCTTGAAAACATGCTTTTAAAAAGGTTTGAAATACAGATTTGATTTTTTGCTGTGACCAAGGTCCTGATTAGGGGAATGAAGGTATCCTGAGTTCATTTAAAAATTATTTTTAAATGATTATATTTATTGTCAGCTCAATAATTTTTTTATTTTATTTTGCTTTACCAAGAGAAGGTGAGTGGAAGGGCAAGCTGGGGGCGTAGAGGATGATGCCTAAGACATTATGTGTTTAATACCTCTTCTAGCCCAAATATCACCTGGGTTTGTATGCCTCCTACATGGCTATGTTCTCTCCTGGGAGTCTTCCTGACTGAGTCCCCTTCTACATCCAGCACTGCTGAGTTTCTAGATCAAGATGCAAGAACACACTGGTTCTTTCTGTACTTTGCATTTTAACTATGAAAAATAGATGTGTGCCCTTTAGCAGACACACTTCACCACCAGGGCTTCTGAGATGCGATGTGGTTGCCAAGTGGACACGTTTCCACACTTCTCCACTTTCTACCATTGACAAGTAAGGATCTTGTTAGTTTTATGAGCAAAAAAAATATATTTGTTGAAAGGCCAGGCAGACTACGAGACTGACCAATTGGACTATAGCAAAAAGTACAACGTAGGGTGATGACTTAATTGGTATCAGGTGTCGGTGGAGAAAGCACACAGATGTGATGGGGTGCATCGTTGCCTAATTGTTTTAATGTTCACAGAGAAGTTAATTGTCAGCGTAGAGTGTGCTGGCAAATTAGGTTCCCACTGCCTCAGTGTAACTGAGGATAAATGAGGTGTCATGTGTTTCCAATCTGTACCTCTGACACAAACACTTTTCCTGCGGGGAGGAGAACATTCCCTAGGGGAATCAGCATGGCAACTAAAGAAATCCATTTGAATAATGTACAATATTTTCACATTAGGAAAACCTGCCTAGCTTTTGCTGTATCCGTGAGAGGTTTTTCCTTTCAGATTTGCTGCTGGTGGCTTCCAGGTTGATGTTTCATTGGCAGAGGAGTTGCTTTGAGGTCTTACATTAGATGAGGGATATATGAGAGCTTTGGAACAAGTGTCCCAGTAGCACTTGACAGGGTAATGTTTCATTAAACTTGCCTTCTTTCATATGTTTTGGAGTTTGCCTTCCAAAATATCTTTGCATACATGAACAACTGTTATTGTTAAATCGCTAAAAGAAAAGTAAAATTCTTAGAATAAGACTCTAAAGCAAGAGTCCTCAAACTTTTTAAACAGGGGGCCAATTCACTGTCCCTCAGACCCGGACTATAGTTTTAAAAAAACTATGAACACTGCACATATCTTATTTTAAGCAGGACAGGCAGCGGCGGCAAAAACACCGGTCATGTGGCCTGCGGCTGTAGTTTGAGGATGCCTGCTTTAAAGACTGTTTTATGCATCCCCAAGCAGCTGGGTCTCTCTCTCAGGCTTGAGTGGGTAATCAGAGAGTGAAATAGAAACAACAATGTCCAGAAAGGTCAGGAGAAAGGAAACAAACACAAAAGTCCAAATCTTGACGTTTTCTCTTAACTCAACTCAGTGCTCTCTGAGGTTCAACAGACTCCTACTTACAGGCTAAGTTCTTCCATGAACATATCTACACTAATAAAAGATAAAGATGCAAATTGACCATATCTTCACAACGCCCACCAGCCAGTCAGGAGTGAGTATGCAGATTAACCCAACAAACATGGTGGGTTAATTTGCATACACAGGTGCCAGAGCAGCCGGGGCATGCGGAACCATTGCCATGGTGACAAGGCAGGCATTCAACACCGCCCCCAGCCACTCCGGGCCTCTGGGTAGCCTTGAAAGGCGGAAAGGCAGTTTGGGGCTGGAATGAAGGGAGAAAGGCGGCTCCGGCCGAAGCTAAGACGGTGCCGGCAGCCAGGGCAAGGAAGGCCCACCTATTCTTGCACTAGTTTCGTGCATTGGGCCTCTGGTGGTTTAATAATTTCATTTGGATGTTTACCTTTGCTTTATTTTAATATCTTGTCTACTTCTACTCAGTATGTTCAAACCCTCTAGTCAACCTAGGTCTAGTCAACCTAACTCCACTGAACTATAGCAGAGAATGTTCTTGGTGTTGCTTTTGCAAACCCTGGTTCACCCAGTTAGGAAACTGCTCTGGATCTGACCACTTAAGAGTGCACACTGGTGTAATATTGGAAGATCTGCTACTCTTTCTTCTCTCTCTGAGTAGCTCCTAACCATCGCATCACTGCTAGTGCAAGAAGTGGCCCTCAGGTTGCATATTTTGATCATAGTGAACAATTTCCCTGTTGTCAGGGAAGAGGCCCACTCAGATTTTATATTTTAGAGACTTATCTTAAGAGAGACAGGTCATACCTTCTTGTGGAGCATGCTTTCTCTGTACTTGCACCTCATCTAGTCACTTCATGTAGATTTCAATGAGAAAAGGAGAGGAAGTCATGCCAGTTGGACGAATAGGTCTTCTGGACCCTCTTTCTGTCTCTGGTACTAAATATTCCAGAGGATGCATTTTTCTTCAGAGATGGGTCAGATATGCATCTCCCTTGATCTTTTTACTTGGCTCTCTACCCTGTGTGTAACATGAAAGGTGCAGAAAATCATCATGATTTTAGAAATTTAGTTAGTTTTGAAATCATAATGTGTTTTCAGGTCTTGATTTGTTCAGATTTAAATATTCACCCCTTCCTCTCCCCCCCCCCGGGGGGGGGGCTCCTCAAAACTCCTATTTTGAATTCATATAGAAGACATAAGGTAAATAAGGTGATTTTGTTTCGTTCTTAACAAAATTTTAAAACAGGAAAATACATACACTGTCTGGAAATCCCAGCCCTCAGGACATTTATAGTTGAAGTCTGCCCCACAATTACAGTTTAAAAAATTCTGGCAGGTATTTAAATTTTGCCAGCTGCAAGGTGAACTAAAACATTGAGTTTCTTGGCTAGAATTAGAGTATATCAGTCAGTGTGGTAACTAATTCTCATGCTGATCAGAAATCTCTGATTCACAATTAAATGTTTATTTGGCAAGTAAATATTGGAAAAATGAATTGTACTTGATAAATGCTATTTGGTAGATTAAAATCTTTAAAAGTATGGACTCTGGGAAGGGAAGTCTCTGTGGTGGAAAACAGGCCTGTGGGATCACTCTCTGCCATGATTGCCATCCCATCAGCCTGGTGCTGTGGGTCCCTGGACTACTTTGTTCTCTGCTGAGTTCTTTTCTTGTGTGAATCTTGGGTTATAAATGGTAGGACTCACTAATGTAAATGTTGGAATTCAGGACTATTTTTAGGCCACTTTAAGTAGGCTGTGAAATGTTCATTTTTTAATTTTATGTTTACATTTTTTGTATTGTGGATAAACAACCAAGTGAATCAGGATATGTGTGTGTGTGTGTGTGTGTGTGTGAGAGAGAGAGAGAGAGAGGAGGGGGGAGAGGAGGTTAGGAAGGGGAAACAGGAAGCACGCAACATATATTAGGCATTATTCTGTCCATTAGAAGGTCAGTAAAGCTTCATAAGCTAAAGAGCCAGTGTGACTTGTAAGTGATAAGTATAGGGGACCAAGTATACAAGAACATAAATTGAGTTTAGAAATCCCTTTTCTGGGGGTGGTGGCACTTTGACTTAGTGGGAAGAGCTCATTGCCTTCAGGCACATCACCTCCCTTCCTGGGCATCCTCCAGGTAAAATGAGAGGATGAAGGGGATGAACAGTATGTCTTTAAGGTTGCTGTAGCCTCTTCAAAGGTTGGATTCTAACTTTCTTCTGTGTTTAGAATGCATGAGTTTTTAAATAATAATAAAGCAAAGTAGCCTCAGTTTCATTCTTGTGCCACAGCCTCTTCATTAAATGTTAATTAAATCCTAGTATGAAAGGTGATTCTGACTTATCTAGTCAAACTCTAACAGATCAAGACAGAACCCTAAATTTTGAAGGATCCAAAGGACATTAAGTTAGTACCCAGGTATAATCTCTTCATTCTTAAAATATGTATAAAACTGCTCATAATGACCATCAAAAATGGCTGTGTTCCACCTCTGAGCCATTGGATGGTGCATGGGGGGAAACACGGCATGAGAGGAAAAGACTCATGGTCTCATGAGACATCTGGAAATACCTGTGAAGTCTTTTGGCTGGGCTCCTAGCAAGCAAATGGAGGAACCACAAAGCTTGGGGTCTCCTAGGCAGTAGTTAACCAAGAAGTTATTGTTGCTGACGTGAAGTTCATTAGACAGGAACTATTTGCCTAAATCAAGAACAACAATGAAGAGCACCATCAGAGCCGGGGAGGTCATCAGGGGCAATTATACACAGAAAATTGGGTTCCGGGGGACAAGGGTGAAAGGAGGTGGTCATTTTGGGTGGGGCTGCAGCAGGAGCCAGGAACCCGCTGGCTCCTCACTGTGGCTTTTGGCCTTTCCAGCCCACGCTCTTAGCCACCTGTTTTGAATCAGTTTTACAGCATCAAAGGTACGATGAGATGTTTTGTTTCATAATTCGTCCAAGTCTGCAATTTGGGGCCAATTTTCAGATAAGCAGGGATGCTAATTACTAGACCTGTCCAAATTTAGAGGAACTTCTGAGAGCTTTTTCAATACCGCATTCAGATTATATGTCTCATTTTAGCTGCTCGTAGGGAATTCCAGTAGTAACTTCTAACACTCTACTCGGAAGGCCTCGATATTTGACATGCTGTAGGAGTGCTATTGTCTCTAACAAAAATTCTCTTGATCTTAACAAGTGTTGTTTACTTTTGTTCACAGTACTGCTTAACATCATTAAAAAAATAAGATTCAGAGCTGTCTCAATGACTGAATGGTTTGGATGCCCAGTGCTAGATTCAGCAGAAGGGCTACAAAGGTGACATTGATGAGAGTCTTTAAAATTGCCAGTGGGCACTCACTCTAGAGTTCTGGGCACGTGGGCAGAAGTTAAGTAGTTCAGCCCTGCCCTTCCATTGTATCTGCTTGGAGTCTGGAGAGGAGACTTTGGGGCTGATGTATAATTCTAGAACACAGCTCTATATGGATACTTTTTATACTTAAGTGCAAGCTGCTACTCCCCTCCTAGGCTCAGCTTTTCTGAATGCCTTTGCACTCTGTACTTTTAGTCTCTGCATCTTGTCTGGCATCTTCTGTGGCTCTGGGGTGGAGGGGTTAATTTTTAGCAGACATTTACCAATGTAATTAGTTCAGGTATCCAGCCAGCTCACCTTTCAGTCCCCCACCCTGTGCTAAAGACATTACTCTGAGCTTCTTTATATTGAATTGCAATGGTCTCTCCCCTGTTTTTCTGTAAGCCTTTTGGCTTTTGTGTAGCTTGAACAATCATGAATGAAAAGCTCAGCTCAAGGAAGAGCAGAGTCAACTTCCTGAGGTCAGCAGAGAGGCATCAGGCTGCCTACCGGTTCCTAGTTTATTTTTTCCTGCGTGTGGTTAAGCTATGGAGTCCCCTATGGTGGGTCCACAGTTGTCACCTGGGAGCTCTGAGAGCCAGCCACCTGGCTAACTACTGCAGGCTAGCTAGTTAGGTACCCATGGTGGTTAAAAACATGTGTAAATGATTTGCTCCTGGCACATGCAGTGGCATTAGAGGTGGTCTAATGCAAAGGTTTTCAGCAGACCCTTCTCTTCTAAATTGTGGCAGAGGAAGGTAACATAATTGTCTGTTGGCCCTGGATACCCTCCTCTTAGTTCGCCAGCATCTTTCAAAAATTGGGGTTATCTTGCTTTGTGAAAAGAGGTTTTTGCACAGCTCTCTCAGCATTGTTCGAGGCTGTAACACATCACTGAACAAATTGCCCCCTTGCATATGCTAATCCCGCCCTGAAAATGGCTCATTGTAACATGTTCTGATGCATTAGCCCAGAGGAGATGGGAATTGACCAGCTGTCAGATCATGTCATGTGACCCCCAAATATCTAAAATGCCTCTTTTCTTTGGGTCAACAGTTCGTACTCAGCACATGCAAATGAAAGTATCCTGTGCGGTTTGTGGAAAAGATTAGTCCTTGTTCCTGCTGTCATGTGTGGGAACTGGCCTGGCCCTTGAAGATTCACTGGCTGAAATTCCCTCTGGGCTTTAGTTTCAGTGCTTTTCGCTAGGAGCATCAAATTTTAGTTTCAACAATAAATTAAAAGAACTCAAAGGAGTTTCTTCATTGTTGCTGAAGGAAGTGTTGATTTGTCTCAGTAAACTGCTGTTAATCCCACCTACTCTCCTTGCGTTTCTCAGGAGTAACACACTCGACGTACAGTCACAGAGTAAGTCTAATAGAATAACTTCAGGATTTACTCATAGGCCATTCATGTTCTTGACCAGGAAGTTATAGTGGGAAAGAATAAAAACACGTCCCCATATAAACAGCAAGTTCCCATTTCTCTAACAGTTAACAACCTTTTAAGTGAGTAGGGCCTGAAAAATGGTTTGATTGCATAGTTAGGGTCTCCCTTTTAAGTACTTAAAGTTGTATAAATGTTTGTCATCCAGTCTTCGGATGAGATGAATTAAATGGAATGAAAGGCAATGTAGGTATCCCCTTTCTCAAACAGCTGTCACGTTCAGGTTGGCTTGTCGTGTACGAGACCTGGGAAGAAATCTTTGATTAATTTTTTTTGTCCTGCAGAGTAATTCCCTCTTGGTCCCAGACAGTCTACGAGGCACTGATAAACGCAGAAATGGGCCTGAATTTTCCAACGACATCAAAAAAAGAAAGGTGGATGATAAGGATTCCAGCCACTATGTAAGTAAAGGACTTGAAATAATATTTATTGCTTACTTGCATATTTTCCAAGTGAGTATACAAAAGTACTCTAAGATCTTAGTGATAATCCACAGCTCTTAAAATAATACCATAAAGAGGATAGAGTCTTACATGCAGGATTTTATTTCCCTCTAGAACTGTAAATTATCCTTCTGCCAGGCTTAGTATTAAATTTTAGGCTTTCTGATTTAGTTACTCTTAAGCGGAGACACAAGAATGCAGGGCTGGCCTCATGGGTGTGCAGTTGCATTGGGCCCTGCCTGTGAAAGGACCCTGCCTCACCCTTGGTTCTAATGCTTTGCTCTCAGCCATCTTCACATTCTCAATTTTTGAACAAGGACTTGGATTTTCATTTTGTCCTGGCCCTCTGCTGCTAAAGTGATCAGGGTAACTCTGTGGTGCCACAACACACCTTTTTGAATGCTATCCTGATCACCTCTGTTTTATTAAGAAACTGAAGTATAGACCTTGCAGGTGGTTTGCCCAAGGGCAGAGTAAGGGGCTGAGCCTGGAGGCAGCCTGACTCCATAATCCATCTCTTAACAACTGTGCTAGGATTCCCAAACCGAGGTCTTAGGGTGGATATTTCATCAGAGGCCCTTTGAATTGGTCTACAGTTTGCATTATAATGATGATGATGATGATGATGATGATAATAATAATATACAAAGAACCCAGGTTTTTGGTCCTTTCCAGCCCAAGCCTTTGAGCACATAATGTTTGCCCCTTATCTTTTGCCCAGAGACAGTGCCCCGTGCAAGTATTTTTATATATAGCATCAACTATTAATAAGTTAGTGAGAAGGTCCATGATATGCAGACATTTGGAAATTTGCCAATACAATTTCAAGTTGTTCTACTCATGTATGTTATTTAATAGTGAGTGAGTGACATAGCTCTGCATGTCTGTTTTGAAACGTGTGTATGGCTAATTGTATAGGTGATTGAGGGTGTATTTAAGCGATATTGAAGAATCTGGGACAAAGGCCTCAGGACCCATCACAGGAATACTGTACTGTGAAGGTTTATATTGACAGAAGGTCAACAAAGCTAAGATTTAAATTACAGAATACTTATGGACTCACTTCCAAGATCCGTTATAAGTTAATTGTTGGCTACCTTTTGC
Organism: Murina feae; assembly: GCA_004026665.1. NCBI lineage: Eukaryota > Metazoa > Chordata > Mammalia > Chiroptera > Vespertilionidae > Murina > Murina feae. The sequence goes on from PVJC01000588.1 coordinate 46,798, forward strand.
CAGTTCAATTACATTAATTATTTCTATTAAAAATTTTTTTTCTAAAAGGGAAACACTTTTAGCTTCTATTTTATCACCACTCTAGCTTTGGGTTCTGTACACTTGGAAATATTTAAGCTTTTCTGTGGGCTTTACTAAGCAAATGCAAGGTTTCTTTATTATTAATTTTTTTCTTTTATTACATGAAAGTATTTCTTTCAGTAGACCATTTTAAATTGCCTAGGCTTCCTCATTGGTGGTAATTTTATGTTATTGGTGAATTTCATGGTGCTTTTATAACAGTGTCTAAAATAACACATTATTAAAGAAAGTAAATTAGGTCTCCCACAGGTAATGCTCTAGGTACGGTTAGAGAAAACATTTAAGACCTGACTTTAAAGCTGAGGTAACTTTCCAGCCTGGATTTGTGTCCCACAGAAGGCCAATGCGGGTAGTATTTGCACTGTACTAAGATTTCTCAAACATTATTTATATATTCTCAATTGACAATGGCATCAGGAAAAGGACTGTTTAGGTATAAACTACGGCCTACTTCTTTTTGGGAATTAGGACCTGTTATGATAGCCTACTTTTTCTGTATGCTCATTGTATTACTTTGCACCAAAGGATGTCAGGCCTTTTGGTTAGGAAAGTAAGCTGCCTTTTTTAGCCTGCCTCAAACTTGCAGAGTGATCAAATCCTTAAATTGGACAGTTTTTCTGAAGCCTTTTCAAACTCAGTGCAACCTGGGAGTTTCCTCTGATTATCCAACTATGGCTTTATGAAGAGACGATGAAAGCCCTACTGCAGGATGCTGGTGCCCTCTAATACTACCATCCTGTCTTCCTTCTATCTCTCCAAAAATATTCTATGCTAGTTGCTAAAGAGGGTTATTCTTAATATGATGTGGTTTCATGTTCATATTCTTAAGATTAGTATGTTATTCCAGCCAATAACTAGCTTTATTGTTTTTAGTTTTTTTGTTTGCTTTATATTTTTTGTAGTAATAAGTCACCCCGTGGGAACATGGTTTAAGTTTATCTTTATAATCAATTATTTGTGAATGTTGAATTTGTTGGCTATCTTCAAGGTGATGCACATAAAAGCAGTGACATGAAATTGTGTTCATAATTTGAAATTCAACGAGAAACGACCTGATACAATGCGGATTTCAGATTATAAGGGCAATTCAGGTTAAAAACAGCTATGTGCCACACCTCATATGCAGGCCGTGATTATATAACTGGTATGCTATTGCAACAGAAATCCCGCCCGGGGCTTTGTGTAGTCTCAGGTCAGATAAGAAGGGGAGAAGGCGGATTCATTACTAAGGCTGGCAATCTCTAAGGGAGCCCATAGGCATATCCCAGGTGTTGTTTTTTTTAATCTGCCTGATATCAGGAACTATAGAAATTTAACTGGGCTTCAAACCTTTAATAAGTAGAATTTAAACTTTTTTCCCCCCAGGACAGTGATGGTGACAAAAGCGATGACAATTTAGTTGTGGATGTGTCTAATGAGGTAACTACACCCTTTATTAAACTTTATGTTCAGAGTGACTTGTGAGAAAAAGAAGTGGAGCCACAGTGCTTTGGTTTCTTGCACTTCTATGCATTGAGAACTTAGTGGTTGTTCATGGATGGAGCAGTCATGCTCTACCTGACCTGAACTTTTGTTTCCTTTAAAATAACTTTGAAGGAAATCATTTCCCTAATCATTCTGGACTCCTAAGTCGGGTCCCTGGTGCGCATTTTCTTCCTGTGCCCTCTGGGCAAAGTATTTGAACATGAGGAGGGATATGGTTGTTCCCAGATTTTTTTTTCCTTTATGGTATCTATTGGGTATATTTGCAAACACCATCCTTTTAAGGAGAACAGTGTTAGTACGCATACTCTCCAGTCCCCTAAATCTAGACTTTCAGCACTTCCTTTACTTTAGAGGATTAGTGTGGAAATAAGAGTGTGTGAGGGAAAGATCTGTCCATTGTAAGCAAAATCATGGAAGCTTTGCTTATGCTTAAGGACCCTTCTTCTCCGAGAGCAAGCCCTGCCCACTCACCCCGGGAAAATGGGATCGACAAAAACCGCCTGCTGAAGAAAGATGCTTCCAGCAGCCCAGCCTCCACCGCCTCTTCAGGAAGTTCTACTTCTTTGAAATCCAAAGAAATGAGCTTGGTAGGTAATAAGAACTCTCACTTGCCTCGTTAGCAGTTTAGTTTTCTTTCTGAACTGGGGGGACCCCTTTCAAATGCAAGGTTCTTACTGATTGAGGATTGTATTTTTAAGTGTTTAAAAGTGACATTCACTCTTCTGTTGTTTGTTCCCACACAGTGTTGCTCTTCCCCTCTTAGTTGTCTCTTTTGGGCCATGATTCCAGGGAGATACAATTCTATGCTCCTTGCCTTCTTACTTGGGGATATGCTCCTAGCACAAGCTTTCTGAAACTTCCCAGTTAGCAAATAGTTCAGACCTCCTGAATCCTGAGAAGTCCTCATTTTCTTCAGCTGTCCATTTTTACCTGGTTTCAGACGGAACCATGCGGTTGAGGCATGTTATGATTGGGCTGCGGGTTAGTGTGGTGGTGCACTGGGGGAAGCCTGGAACTGGGGGGAGGGGAGTAGGGGAGGCTGCAGCAGAGCCCGTTCTTGCTTTCAGTCCACAGCAAACACTATGGAGTGTGTCATCTCTTAACTCACCCTAGCTGAGCCATAACCAACTACAGTAAATCCTTACACAGTGTCATTTCTCATCCATTTCTCTGATGGGGAGAGAAACCTGAGGCACTTGCCAGTTTATAAAGGCCATCAGATCCAAAGCCAGACAGAGGTGGGGGTCTCTCTCTCTAGCACATGTTCTTTGCTACTGCACCACAGAGCTTCTCAGATGGATTTAAAGGACATGAAAGGTTGAGAGGCTAAAGAAGATACTCTGTCACCCTGTAACTGCCTTGACTCCTGCGCTAATGGTCTGCATGGGTTATATAGGCAAGCAGGCAGTGATGCTTCACTCCAGAGCACCATCTCTTCATGTTAGGCATAGCTCTGAAAGGCAACAACGGGACTAGCCTGGGGCTTTTGCCTCTGGGATGCCGGTTTGCCTCTCATAAAGTCAGCAGCTCTGCTGTGTCACCATTAGTCTCACTCCCACTGCCACTCAAGGCAAGATTAGAAGAGGGGTCTTCCCCCCGGCATTCTTGGTGACCTGGCGTTTTTTTCTGAGTCACCAGGAGCTTTCTTCTGGATGGTCATCCTTCTGACTTGGCCTCGATCCAAAGTCCACAAGCCTGATGGAAAAATACTTTGTAAAATAAAAACCTGCGAAGGAAGAAGTGTAATCATGTTCTGTGTCTCTCGCTAGGGTTTTAATTCTGGCAGGAAGAGGAAAGGTCAACATTTCTCGATCACAAGTTAATGCTGTCAACATTGTGTGGATTTATGAAAATTGGCTGAGGGAGTAGCTAGAAGGTGCCCAGTGTTCCAGCTGCTGTTGTGATAAATTGTGTAATGGGGCTTGGATTAAAATTAATACTCATTTAATTTGTTTAATGATACCAGCATGAAAAAGCCAGCACGCCTGTTCTGAAATCCAGCACACCGACGCCTCGGAGCGACATGCCCACGCCGGGCACCAGTGCCACTCCAGGCCTCCGTTCTGGCCTCGGCAAGCCTCCAGCCATGGACCCCCTCGTTAACCAGGCGGGTAGGGCATCGCCTCTTCTTGTGCTTTGTTTTGTTTGTCCTTCCCCAGCTTGATTCGTCATCTGTTCCTGTTGTGACGCACTTTCCCCAGGAACATAAAATGTACTTACTGCCTGCCTCCCTCCTTCCTATCTCTGAAAAGCCCTGATAAGAAGCAGATGTTCACCCATAGGTTTCAGGAGCTTCACTTTGTCCTGTTTCTAGCTGTTTACATTTGACTTTTATTTCCAAATAAGCCAAATCCCATGGACTTCAGTCAAGTCTCTGATAATTATTCTGAATGTAAGCTCCTTCCCAAACTATTATTGTGTGTCTTGAGTTTGCTAATATTGACCAAAATGGCCTGTCTGGCTGGTCCAAGTGTGCTCCTTGCTTACTTGGCCGGTTTTCTGCGGGTCCATCAGGAATCCGGGATCTCTTGTTCAGTAGAAATCCGGAGAATTTCAATGAGACTCCAGCCTGTGAATGAGTGAACTCATAACCTTCAACTTGATCTTCCTTACTGGGAAAGGAAAAGAGTGACCTCCCAAGGCTCAAAGGCAAAGAGGCCCCAGAATATTTCTCTAAATCCATGCTTTGGTTTACGTAAATCCAGGACCAGGTTTTCATTTACCTCAGTTTGCCTTGTGTGAATTGGGTGCAGGGATGCTGCTAATTCCCCCTGGTTTCCCAGTGGTACTCAGGAGGAAATGTGTGGGCAGTGCTTCCCTTGGGGTCTGTTCTTTCCAACTGAATTCAGCTTTGGGGAAGAAGGGATCCTGTGTAGGAACTGGAGTTGATTCACCATTCCACAGTCCCCCTGCTTTTCCTTCCCCCTAATGAATAGCACTAAAAGCTCTCCCTGAATGGCCAGCCATGCTGGACCTGAGCTGCCAGTTGAGTCATGTGTGGCTTGTGCTTCCTTGCAGCGGCTGGCCTGAGGACGCCCTTGGCAGTACCCGGCCCATATCCCGCCCCATTCGGAATGGTGCCCCACGCGGGCATGAACGGTGAGCTGACCAGCCCCGGTGCCGCCTACGCCAGCCTCCACAACATGTCCCCGCAGATGAGCGCAGCGGCTGCCGCTGCCGCTGTGGTGGCCTACGGCCGCTCCCCCATGGTAGGTGACCTTGGGAGCGTAGTGGGCCCAGGTGGCAGCTCCCACAAAGCAGAAACAAAGACCCAGTGTCCTCGCCGTGTCTGCCTTTGCCTTGTTCACCTTCATCCACATGCCGCTCCATTCACTGATGGCCAGACGTTTTTTGCTTTACTCTTTGTGGATGAAAAAGGCAGTGTTTAGGAGCTCCTTTAGCGGTTCAGGGGACATCTGGTTTTTTCCCACCAAAGTAGATTTTTTTTTTTTTTGGAAGGCGATGAAATAACTCAAGTAGTTCACAGAAGCCTTTTCATTCGTTTTCTTGAGTATTTTTTTTTCCCCTCTTTAATTCTTGGGAAAAAATATTTGAAAAGCTGTAACTTTCTCTTTCCATGCCTGTATTATTCTTTAAACCCAATAGAATGGCTTTGGTATACAAAGTGACCTCAGTGCAACAGGCATAAACACAAACGGATGGAAACCATGGACGCTGTCCCTCTGGCCTCATTTTTGAAGAGGGAGATACAAACTGCTGAAAGGAAAAATTGAATGTGGAGCCCTTGACTGCATCAGGACAAGGGGATAGTTTATAACCCTTTGCAAACAGAGTCTGAAAATATTTCCTCTTGGTTGTTTGCAGTATGTCATGTGCATTTCTCATTTGTTGGTTCTTCCCTTATGTTTCACTTGCAGGAAGGGCAGTGCAGTGGAGGACAGGATAGTTTAAAGCAAAGTGGGCAGCTGAGAGACTAGGTACTGCGATTAAGGTGCTCAAAATCATTTATGAATCCTTAAGGATTAACTTAGACCAATGGTATGAAACTGGGGGCGATTGTACCTCCCAGGGGCATTTGGTAATGTCTGGAGATAGTCTGATTATCACAACTGAGGATAGAGTCCAATGATGCTGCTAAATACTCTCCCTTCTCCCGGACAGCCCCCAACAAAGAACTGGCCCCAAACGTCGATAGTATCAAGGTTGAGAAATGCTAACTGAGACAACATGTTGCGCTGTGTACCTGCCAGGATGAGGCAGACCTGTATTGGCCGTGGGAGGCTGGCTCAGTGCCCAAGAAATTCCTCTCCATTCTCTCTCCCCAGAAGGAAGTGTGTCTTGTAGTATTTAGGGTTGGTTGTATTGCTTCTCTTACGATGTATTTCCTCTGGGAATTGCTAGCCTGTGCCACTGTTCCTGTTTAAGCTGCTTTGGGGACCTGAGTTTCTGTGAGACATCTGTAGAGATGCTCACCAATGCCTGCCTTGTAGAAACTGAGTCTGCGATGCCTTCTTTTGTTTCCAGGTTGGGTTTGATCCTCCCCCTCACATGCGAGTACCTACGATCCCTCCCAACCTGGCAGGAATCCCCGGGGGGAAACCGTAAGTACCTCCAACTCCTCAGTTTTATTTTCAAGGCGGTTACTTAGTCATGGGTATTATCAGACCAGAATTCCAAAAGGAGCACAGGCCTGGGTGTTTCCTAGGAGATTTCTAGTGTCTTTTCCTGAGGAGTGTTAACACTTTCTATAAATAGGTGTCATGCCTCTGTCTTCTCCCGATGGGTGAGCTCATGCATTCTGTTATTTCTGGAGAGAAACTGTTGGAGACAGGGGGAGGAGCACTGCAAGGATCAGGGGTGGGTGGCCCTCCTCCCTTGACCTTTCAGCAGAAAGCTGCTCTGCTTTGCCATGTGGTTAGAGGGTAGCTGCAGCGGGCTTCCAACAGGACTGTGTGGTGGGCAGTAGTAACCTGTCATCTGAACTGAAATCTCAGAAATTTGAAACATGTTGTCTCCTTACCCAGCTCAGTGCTACCTGCTCCCTATTTTGGTAGAAACAAGAGTTTGAAAAGGGTATGTTCTGTCGGATGCCAATATCTGAGATTGACCCCAAGTAAAGTTTTGCTGAGTGCCATACTCAGAGAGAGGTTCAGAATTATAAGAGCAGAGTGCCTGTGTGGGGAAGCAAGGCAGATAGGTAAAATGGCAAAAGAGCATTCAGAATTTGGAAAACCCTGGTGGTTATTCTTTCACATGAAATCACTTGCTTTCCATAGCTAGTAATTAGAAATGTTATTTCCAAGAATTCCTAAAGTTCTCATTTTTTTATTTTTTAAAGCAAAATTGAAATATGTCTTGCTTCCTAACAAGTACTCTGCCTTTCTCTGGGATAAAAGATGGCAGAAAAGCCTGCTCCAGTTTTATTGATTTTTCTAAATAGAGGTACATGTCATATGCCTTCAGTTTATTTTTGTTACATTCTACCTTTGTGTGTTTGCAAGGAACACACAGTGGAAAGCAAACATTATTATTGCATTATTTTGAGTGGCCCATTCAACAACTTGGTCATCCTTGTGGGATTTTGATTGGAGCCTTGTTTCACCTAAACCAGGAGCATGAGATAAAATGGAATTCTTTATTCCCGACACCTGCTTTTAGGAAAGCAGATTCCTGTTGTTCATTTTTCATGCATTATAATATCTGTTTCATAATAATATGATTAATGATGAGATTAGGCTTTTCTCTACACTAGGAACTAGTAGAGGTGCTAAGAATTTAAGGTGGCATCTTAGGCCCAGGGAAGAGTGGGCTTGGGGAATGGGACAGTGTTGCAGATGCTTCCTTAGCTGGTAGATTCCTTCTGATTACATACCCATCAGCTACTATGTGGTGTGTTTTCTTGGGTGTGTGACCCTGCGTCCAGGATGGGCTTTTCTTATATGTGTTTGCTGGCCAGGATAGCTGTTGGGTGTCCTATTGTCTGGTGAGTAGATAAAGGGAAAACAAGTAATGTTGTGATAGAAGGCAGTAATTCACAGTCATTGATGGATCTTCAGGAAAATAATGGGCACATAAAGCTAAGTTCAACCAACTATTAAGGAAAGCCGGTTTCAAGAGTCATTGGTACGAGATGTGCCCTGCTGCCTTGAGCCTACTTGAATGCGTATGTTAGGAAGGTGAGGGCAAAGTGGACAGAGTTATGAACTACAGTGCTGGTCTCCAAGGCTGGTGTGCAGGGGATGGTTAATTCCCAGTATTTGTGCATGTGTGTGTTTGTATACAGTGTTGTGTTGTGTGTGTTTGTATACAGTATTATGTATGTCAATAATGCAATTAGACACAAAGATTAAACCTTCCTTTCACAACAGTACTGGTATCATGCTTATTAAAGCCAAAATATTCTTGTGTATAGCTTGTGAGCACTGGGTTTGTGCTTACAGCAGTGTATACAGGCTATGAGGCACCCAGAGACAAGGACAGTGGCACAGTGACAAAGCTGTGAGACTCTCACGTCGGAGGGAGCTTTTCTCCCCTGGGTCAAATGACCACTGGTGTTCTTTGGATCAGGCGGTCCTTGCTGTCTACAACAATTAAAATCTATTTTTTAGGATTAGCTTTCAAGTTTGAGATGTGCATATCATGTGAGCAAGATGGAGTTAATATCAGAGAGCAAAATGAACTCCCTCTTGGTCAACAGGACCTGGGCTGTCCAGCCTTATTCCCATTTCAACCCATGAATTAGTGACTTCTTACCTGTTAGTAAAGTGATGCTGCCCGAGACAGTGCTTCTCTGCTGGCTATGATCACAGATCAGTCTTTTCCTAGTTTGACACATTCACACCCTTGTTATATACAACACAGACGAATGGGGGACGATACAAAGATCCAGTTTTTTAGTGTAAGAATCATGAACTAACTTTGTTGTATAAATGTTTCTCAGTGAGTCGATAGTAGCAAAGGTCTGCAGACCACACTTAGACCAGCACTGGTCTGAGACACTTAAGAGAAAGGGAGACAAGCCAGTCAGTCCAGAGTTGGGTGAACAAGGTGGTAAAAGCTTTGCAAGGGTCTCTCTGAGAAACACCAGCCGAAATATTTGGATGGTTACTCATGGGTGGTTGAGCAGGAACTGTATGGCAGGCTTTGTGCTGGACAGTGGGCATGCTTCAGGCAAGATAACGTTTGTTTTCCCCGCCTGGGGACCTATAGATGGAGTGAAGACATTGAAGGAACAACAAATGCTTTAGCTATGTGTGTGGTCAGTGATAAGTGCTGTGATGACAGCAGTGGGTTATAGGCAAACATTTAAAGAATGACCAGTTAGGAAGGGCGGGGCTTCCTGGGGTGAGGTGGACACATTGAAGGCTGACCCATGTGCAGAAGGAATAGCCCCCGGGAAAGGGACAGAGAGGGAGGGCTGTTGGGGACAGAGTGAGATAAGCTCCTAGCACAGGGAGCAAATGCATGGCTGTCTCCAGAAGAGTCCAGTGGGGGCAACAGGGACCTTGAGATGCCTCTGGTGTGAATGCTCATCTGTGGCTTGCCTTCTGTGATAGCCTCGCCAAGTGGTTGTGCACCTCTGACCAAGCGTATCTAGTGAGGGGGACTTGCTGCTGCTTGGCGCAATCCGTTTTCTCCAGCTGTGTGAAAACTTTTCCAGCCCTTGATCTGAGATCTGTCTCCCTGGAATTTTTACCCATCAATCCTGGTTCTCTCCTTCCCCCTGAGACCACATAGTGTGCTGCTCATCCATCATCCTCACGACAGCTCTTCAGATATGTTTGGAGACCACCATCTGCCAGGAGGCATCTCTTCTGGCTGAACGTGTCCCCGCATCAGCCCTATCTTGTAGGATGTGATTCAGGTTCCTGCACCATCTGCTCACTGAGATCTAGACAGTTACCCCCTCCTGTCCTCTCTTCCACAGATTTCATTGAGACTTGCTGCATAGGCATAGGGGAGCCTATTGGGAGCTCACGGCCTACTGATGGAGAGACAACATTAATCAAATCATTGCAAAAAATAAATGCCTAATTATAATTGAGATAAGAGCTATGACAGAGGAACTCTTCTGTGAAAGCATGTGACGGGCTGATCCAATCCACAGGGAGGGTCAAAGAAGGATTCTCAGAAGTGTTTTCTGAGCTGCATTAACCTCCTAGGAGCAGGGGATAACCTCTAGCTGGAGGAACCAGCATGTCCAAAAGGTCCCGTGGCCTTACATTCTTTTTATCAGATTGGATGAACACGAGATGACTCATGTCGCCACTATCCTGTACTTGTTTTTGGTGCTAAAGTACCTAAGATCTCGATAGGGTTTTGCAATTAACATGGTTATTTTTCCTCTCCCACACTGGTCTCTTTTAACTTCTATATCTTTGCTAAAGGCATATTCCCCATTCTTTCTGATCTCTGGGCCCAAACTTAGCCTTTGATTCTTCCTTATTTAACTCTCATTTTACTCAATCTTTTATTTGTTAAAATTTTTACTTATTTTATACTCATTTTTGTCAAAAGGATCCTACATGAGTTTTCCCCTTTCTCAATTACTTACCTGATCTGGTCTATTTCTTGCTTGGAGGTCTTCAAAAGTTGCATATAAGCTCCCCATGCGGCATTCAAGAGCCCTCGGTAACATAACTCCAGCCTCATCTCTGTCTGCATCTTGTGCTCAGGCCAGATGGGATACCCAGTTTTCCCCTGAAGGTTATTTCTCGTATCCTGAGCAGCTTACCTTCTCATCAGTCTTCTCTTCCTATGGAAGTATTTTCTATTCAAAGACCACTCCAACTGCTGCCTTCTTCACAAAGCCTTCCTGATGACTTCCCATATATGATCTCTCTCCAGTGGCACCTTGTAATATCTCGTACCACCTTTTCACACTTTGGCCTCAAGTAGACTGATGTCCACATGTCATTTGTATCTGCTGCTTCCCCACAAGAATGGAAGCTTCTGAAGTCCCCTTGCCACTGGAGTGTCCCAGTGAACAACTGTTTGCTGCATTTACTGGTGGGAGGTGAGCCCAGGACTGTGGGAAGACCCTGAGATTGAGCTTTTTAGAAGGAGGTTCACATTTTGCATTTTAGAGTTTAGGGGTGCTGTTTTTATTTTAATATTAGAGGCCTGGTACACAAAAATTTGTGCACTTGGGCAGTCACTCAGCCTGGCCTGTGCCCTCTCACAGTCTGGGACCCCTCAGGGGATGTCCACCTGCTGGCTTAGGCCCGCTCCCTGGGCAATCAGGCCTAAGCTGGCAGTCAGACATCCCCCTGGCAGCCCAGAAGCCCTCGGGGGATGTCCACTTGCCAGCGGGGAGCAGGCCTAAGCTGCAGTCGGACTTCCTTAGTGCTGCTGAGGAGGTGGGAGAGACTCTCACAACCACCACTGTTCTGGCAGCTGGCAGCCTGGCCTGTGGTTGAGCAGAGCTCCCCCTGTGGGAGCATACTGACCACCAGGGGGCATCTCCTGCTTTGAGTGTCTGCCCCCTGGTGGTCAGTGTGTGTTATACTGACCAGTCATTCCCAGTCATTCTGCTGGTAGGGTCAATTTGCATATTACCCTCTTATTATATAGGCTGTTTATTTTTTTATTTTAAAATACGTTTTTCTTGATTTCAGAGAAGGAAGGGAGAGGGGGAGAGAGACAGAAACATCAATGATGGGAGAATCATTGATCGGCCACCTCCTGCATGTCCCCCATTGGGGATCCAGCCCACAACCCAGGCATGTGCCCTGACTGGGAATCGAACCCTGATCATCTGGTTCATAGGTCGACGCTCAACCACTGAATCAGGCCAACAGGGCAGTGGTGCTGACTTATAAGTGGTAACCCTGACAGTTTCCAAACCCTCCAGGTGAGATTTATTTGGCATTGTTTAGTTGGCTTAACTGGAACTCATTTTTTAGTTGTAGGCGAAAGAGGTTTGGAAATTCAGTCAGATTGACATCGCTTTGTTCTGGAGACTAGCCCTGGAGCATTGCTGTCCTCCATGAATACTGGAGGCGGTGCTCCACCTGCCTCCCTCCTGGTACCTAGAAGTCACTAATGATAGTTTGGCTTAAGATTCCATCTTGGTTCCTGGTTCCTTCACCCTGTGTTTTAATGCTAGACATGTAATTGGGAAATCTTCCACCCACTTGTTTACTATTTAAATAAATCGTTAAAGTACCTTTTAGAAGTCAGAGCCTAAAGGGAAAAGAAAAACACGTTAACTACATTTGGGGTAAAATGGCCTCTTAGGAAACACGTTGTGAAGAGAGGCCACCCTGGCTTCTGCCCAAAGGGCACTTCAGTGGCGGTGTCCTCCCACCCCCTTTTCCATTACTGAATTTACTTCTGGTTCCTCTGATGTCTAGATTCCACAGCCAGTTTATTTAGTGGATTTGAAAATTACCTGTTATGACATTTGGGTATTTTTGTCTATTAAATACTAAAAGTAGCATACCTGTTTTGTGCCTTATTATCACCATGTGGGTTTAGTTTAACTACCCTGTTTTTCTACCCTTTGATGATCTGGGAATGTGTAGCTAATTTCTTGAGATTATATTGACATATGAGGCCCTTTCTTTTGATGTGAGGTACGTTAACCTGCTAGACATTTAACCCTCTCTTTACCTATCTACCTCTTCCCTTCTTCAGAAATTACTTTCTGCTTATCAGATAAAAGTAGTTTGTACAGTTCTTGTGTAGATCGTGCTGTTTGCCTATAGTGGTTGGATTCATGGCTAGAATTTTTGAATTGAGCTTTGAAATGGCTGTATTTTAAACTTTTTGTCTCATTTGTTGTTCATGAAATCTCTTGGTTTGTATTTTTTCCTGCATTGGAGCCTCGTTGCTGCCTTATTAGCACAGCAACAAATTTGAAAATATTTAATTGATGGAGGAAGAAGGGCCTAGGACACAGAATCATAAATGCCAACTTTGGCCAGAGATCCTCCCAGTTTATTGATCAGGCCATCTCTTCTTGTTTTCTTTTTCTGGTCATTTACTTTTTCATATCGGTTTGCTTTTTCTGCATTTGCCTTTTTAATAACAGGAATAAGAATATAGTCAACTACATAAGGAAACAAACAAAAGTTTTCTATCTTAATGCTTTGAAGTCCTCAACTTGTAGTAATTTGTTGCTAAAGCCCTCTATTCTGTCGGGATGCCAAACTGGAAAAGTCTTGGGAAAGAAGTAAAGAATTTTGTAAGTGTTTTGGGTTGGATGTGCACACCCTAAGAAATGTTAAATGTCATATTGGCAAAGAGAGAAATTTTACCATCATAGATGAACTAAAGTCCTGAGGACCTGTTTGCTGAAATCTTAGAGTAATATGACTCTGATTTTCTTATGGTCCCATGTCACACCCTCCCACCCCCAGCTACCACCTTCACTCTCCTGGTTCTCGAAGCTAAGAGTACACTCCAGAATCATAATTACGCTATTCTCATCTTAGAATGAGCCCAGGCACTCCAGCCCTCCAAGCCTCCTGTGCCCAGGGCTCTGTAAAGAAGTACATGGATATGTTGACATGTCTGATGTCTCTCACAATGCAGGGTAGGTGTCACCTTCCTGCTGGGCCCACTTTCTCCCTCTTGAGGTGAAAATGTCAGCGGTAGTGCTGATATGGAAGCTACAGTAAAGGTTAGAACTCCACGTTTATAACCAGCTTGTCCTGGACCTGGATCTTGGTTCTCCCACTTATTAGTCAGGGCGTGGGGGTGGGGGCAGTTGCCCTCTCCTGTACTACTTCCCTCCTATCTAAATACTAAGGGATAGCACACTGCCTCCTGGGACATGGGAACCAAGATCGAATCTGCGGTGTACTTCCTAATGTTTCTGGAAGTACTGTCCCACATCGCTTCATCTACTCCACACCTCAGCAGTCAGGTGTACAGGGTCAGCCTTGCCACGGCGTATTGTAAAAATAGGGAAATGATGCCCAAAGATTAGACTCACACATCTTAGTAGTGGCTAAACTGAGACTCTAACCTGTCCCCTCACTAGTTACTGCATTCTTTTCAGCCACCAGCCACAGGATGGAGCAGGCTGCTGACCACCTGTGGCTGCGCTTGCCTCAGCTTGCTTTGCAAGGTTCTTGCATCCACTGGGTTCTACAGGCTTGGATTTCACTCTTTTAATATAGTTGCTTTTGTTGCCTTCCTGTTCACATCAGCTATTGAGGGACTGCTCTCCTCTCCCACTTGGGAAAGTTGATACCATCTTTTATCAATGTTTAGTGCAACTACTAGAAATTCCTCGGGGAAAGTTGGCTGGTATAACCCAGGGGGTCAGAGTACTCTCCATATTCTCATATTAGCAGACTTCCCTTGCCACAGCAACTTTTCATGCCTTCATTTATAAGTGATTAGGTAGCAGTAAACAGCTCGGAGCATTGAGGTTCATTCACTGAGTGCCAGCTGTGTGCTAGCTGGTGAAGTCATCCACCTGTCCCTAAAGAACACTGGAATGAGAAAGACAGACATGTGATCACGTGCAGCAAATAGTCCACAGTGTGAGACGTGCCGTAGCCGAGATTGAGAGGAGGATACAGGATGAGTGGGACTCTGGGAAAGAATCGTCCCGCCTGGGGCGGTGTGCCAGGCAAGAGAGGAAGGACAGGAGGCACGTCCAAGGGAGGCGGTGCGGGTCTAGGCAGCAGGAACAGCCTGTGTGCAACACGGAGAGGAACCATCCAGCCCACAATATTTCAGGGGACTGGCCTGCTCCACCTGGCTGGGAGTTTAGAATAAAAGATGGTCCCGTGACAGAGGCTCAGTTGTGAAGGACTTGGTTCCAAAGAGCTTGATGAGCAAGCAAAGTTTTTTGACATAATCAGATTTTTAATACCTGAAAATATGCAAGAAATCCTACGTCAAGCGTGCCAGGTCCACGGCCCGAGGGGTCTTGGCCACAGCTTTATCTCAGGTCCATGATTCTTCATTACTGTTTACTGGCTTCTGTCTATTTATATGGAACCAGTAACTCTGTAAACACTGGTTTTCCTTTGGTCACAGAGCGCAGCATAGTTTTGTTAACAGGAGCCAGCCTGCCAGGAAACAACAACCTGCTTCCCCAAACGCAATCTTGTTTCCAGTTTTCCGCAGCTGCTGCGAGACATCCCTGTGGGGACTCTCAAGTTCCTCCCTCTCCAACCGGGTGTGATTTCATTCGCGTTTAAGGCCATGGTGTCCAGTGGGCTCTATTCTTTTCAGTTCTACAACCGGCTTTCACATCAGGATCCTGACCTGCAGGGCTTAGTTCAGAAAGCTGGCTGGAGTGAGGCAGGGGCTCCGTTTGCTTTCTTGGATAAGGTGGGTGGCCCTCGCAGTTTCGCCCTAATGAGGGCTCTAGAGACTTTCTTTCTGCCCCACAGGTTGCCACAATCCTATCCTACTGTCCTCTTCTCTGTGCCGTCTCCCTACCCTCCTGTGCCTTTGAATTTCCTGATTATTGTGCCTGTCCGTTGCCCTTTGGTTTCCTGACTCCCACCTGCTCTGTCCTCACTTTCTGCACATCCTGACCCTCGCACTTGTCCAATGATCCAGATAAGAGCTCTTGTTTCAGCATATCTTCTTCCTCTTCCAAAGTCATGGTGTTTAATACTGATGCTGCCATTGCCCAAAGGCCCCTGCAGGTGCCAGGCACTGTGTTTGTGCCCTGCAGTTTTGCAGCTGTCATCTCTTAGTCCTTACCACAGCCCCTTCAACCTTTGTGTTGTATTATTATTTCTACCTTGTGGATCAGCAAATATATATGTGACAGACGGTAGGTGGTTAGGCCAGGAGGAAGGCCACTGTTAGCGAGGCCAGTGAGCTGGGGCTTCATGATTCAGATTCGTTTAAACCAAAGCCTGGGCTTAGCTGTGGCCCTAGTCTAACATGTTCATCGGTCAGGACCACCCCCTCCCCCTTGACTTTTTGAATAAAAAAATGAATCTAAGATTGTAGTTATTGAGATGCTCAGAGTGACCACCACTCAGATTTTGAATTTTGTCTATGAACTGTAAAGGCAGTCACATCATACTCTTTCTGAATTAAGTCTTGAGACATATTCATAAATATTTTCTGTTTGTAAATCCTTCTTCCTGGTTGGTCTGACCTTTCCCAGCTCCTCAGTCAGAAATGTAAGTTTCCTCCTGCATCTCTTGAACATCCTCATGGTGCACCATCAGCGTGGCCTTTTCTCGGAGACGGTCCTGTTCTTCCTGTGAATGAAAAATGAATTCCAAACCATCTCCCTTGCTCCCCTGGTCACTGCTTCCAGTCCACCCCTCCCTGGAACCCTCTACCCTCTGCATCGTTGTTCTGGTTTGTTCATTTGCTTAGGCTCCCAGCACAGCGGCCAGTGCCTGTTCCTCAGAGGCCCCCTGGGACTGAGGTATTAACATCCATACAGGTTTCCCCTGGGACGGGCAAGTGTTCACATCTTCTGGCAGCAGTTCACGGCCCTGTGAATCAGTTTTAAATTGCTCAGCATGATCGCAGATCTGTACAGCGTAAAGCAGAGGATGCCTGGGGCAGAGGTGGCATCTTCCAGAGACGACAGGATAGCTCTTTGCCTGGACATGGTGCATCTGTTTTCATCTGGAACATTTAACTCTGTAATAAGCAGGGTTCCAGTGGAAGCAACAAAAAGTTTCCTCCTCCTAAAAACCCCGAATTGCTGAAAGGCTCCTGATGGAAACTTGGCCTATGCGGAAGTGATTTATGGCAGAGAAACTGACCTTCACACCTGCCATTGTCATCATAGCACAGAAAGCTTTGAGAGATGAGTTCTCTCTCTGTGCCAACCACTGTTCTCCCTAAATACATTCAATTCTATTGTATTTTTTTAACTCACAGTTTACATTCAGTATTATTTTGTATTAGTTTTCTTCCCAGGGCAATAAAATGCTATTTGATTTCAAATATAATAAATGGCACAGGTTCAATTAACTATAATGTGCATGTATTGAACTATCATGTGGACTTGCTACATTACTAAGGGCAGCAAAGAATACTGTTGGATTAAAAAATCTGAGGTTTAGTCGTTTGGTGACATAAGAGCTTTGAGCTGTAGTTGTTTTATGTGTATATTTACTGCCCAGAGCAATCTGTGTGGTTCCCATTTTATGTGCTTATTTATTCAGATGAAGAGTAACTTTAAGAATTTGGGCCACATAGCCATTTAATATTAGTTATTGTAACCAATTTGTCAAGAGAGAACAGATATGTAAGATTGTATCCTTTGATTGGGGGCAGGGAGAGTTCTTTTAAAAGTCATGTGTTTGATATTTTGCTATTGTAGAGGGAAAATAATAGCATGTATTTTATTTTCAAGCTAAGCATGTATGTGGGTTTTATGTGCAGGCCAGTAGAGACCTGATATCTTGTATCAGTTTTCAATTTTGTGCTTGCTAAGTTATTTTACAAATTTTGACTTGGCATCAAATTGAAAACTTAAATTCTGTATTAATACTCATGGTCTTTAGATCTGTAAAGAGACTGCAAGGTGACAATGACAAGTTCCAGAGAGTGTCCAGATTTACCCCAGAGGGTTATGGGAAGGAGGAAACTCTACATACTTCATTTATTGTTTACTAGTGGCCTTGCGCATGAATCCCTGCATAAGTAGCTCGCTGCTGCTTGCCTCAGCTGGCTGCCCCCACTGCCGCTTATAGCTCTCTGATGCACGCAGCTCTCTGCCCTGCCCTCCTGTAGCTCTCTGACACTTGTAGCTCGCTGCCTCAACCTCCCGCTGATCATTATGTGAATGGCATCCAACTAATTTGTATATTACCTTATTATAAGTATAGACGTATAGGGACATATAGAAAAGGTTTAATGTGGACCTTCTAAATCACCTAGGGATGCTTCTGAAGAAAGAAAGAAAGAATAGTCTTTAGTGCTATGTGCCAAATTCCATCAGTTTGGATGTGGGCTGAACATATTAGTAGTTTCATTCTCTATCTAAAGTATCTTATTATCTTTGTGTATCTATTATAACATCTGTAATATATTAGTGCTGGGAGTTTATAAACACTTTTACATGAGGGGGAAAATACACGTTGAGATTTTGGTGTGGAAACAGAAGTGTGCACTAAGATTAGTTAGTTTGTATTTAATAGAAGACAACAAAAGCTTAAATAGCAGAGAAGTTTATTTCTCCCTCCCTGTGTCACCAAGGCCTCTTCATCCTGTCTTTCTGTTCTGCTTCCCTCAGCAATTGATTTCCATCTTCAGAGTCACCTTTCGGCCCAAAAGGCTGCTGAAGCTCCAGTTATTTTGCTCATCTTGCCAGCAGCAGGAAGGAGGAAGAGAAGAGGGCAGGCACACCTTCCCTTTTATAATTATTTTTCTTTCTTTTGTTTCTTTAATTAATAAATTTATTTATTAGCACAGTTTTAGGTTCACAGCAAAACTGATAGGAAAGTACAAATAGTGCTCCTGCCCCCACTGGGTCCCCTTTGTTTTAGATTAAGAACTTCCTCAATAAGAACCAACCAGTAGCTTCTGCCTACATCTCTGTGGTCAGAAGAGGGACTCAGCTGGCGATAAGGAAGCTGGGAAGAGTAGTCTTTTAGCTGGGAGCTTTGCTGGAGTTCATGGACAAGGTATACAGGAAGATAGTTGCAGGAGAAACGTGAAATTTCAGTCATAAAACCATTGACCCAAGAGAATCTCTTTTCTTTTCTCTTGGTTATGCAAAACAGAGTTTAAATTAAAGTATTAAATTGGTACCTTTAGAAAGCTGTATTTGTGTTGAGAGGCACTGTTTACTGTTTATAATTATTATGAGTTCATAAGTGCTTGACATAAGCATCAAAAATAATCATTTAAAATTATATAAAGAAACTCGAAGCCTGGTGCATGAAAATTCATGCACTGGAGGCGTGGTTCCTCAGCCTAGCCTGCCCCCTCTCACAGTTCGGGAGCCCTTAGGGGCAGGAGGCAACCCGGCAATCAGGGGAAGGCAATGCCTCATCACACCTCACTGCTGTTACTGCTGGCAGCACAAGCCTCGGCCGGCCCTGGTTACCTGAGCCTCGGCCAGCCCGGGTGGCTGGGCAGCTGCCATCTGAAGTTTGTCTGCACCTTGGGCCACTCTGGGGGCTGGGGGGCTGGGGGTCTCCAGAGGCAGACACATGAAGCGGCCGTGCCGCACGCCTGCCACCCCAGTGGGGCTGAGGGGACTAGGCACTGCCATCTTGTGGCTGTGGGCACTGTCATCTTGGAGGGCCTGGCAGTCAATTAGTATATTTCCTCCTTATTGGCTGTGGGCGCTGCCATCTTTGTGACAACATGAGGGTCAATTAGCATATTCCTTTATTAGCTAGGATAATATAGTTATAAGGTACATGGAAGGAGGCATGTTATGTTCGTTTGGAGGCACATTTAGTGTTTTATAATTGGATTTGAAGGAATGCTTTATGGAATGGATACACACAATTTAAAAATTTAAATACAGTTCAATATATGTGTCTTTTGGTACAGCTTAGAGTTCTATTACTCTTCATCAGTAAATGCTTCAACCTACATTGATTTTAAAAGGAAATTGTAACAAGCGAGTCTTTCCTTTTCTTTGTCTTTCTCACAGAAGTTTGTGGAGATTGTGACTAACTGCTTTATGATAGAGGTTTTTTTCTTTTTCCTCTCCTGCCCTTCTCTCCGATCATCCCCTGTCCCAAAGTGCCTACTCTTTCCACGTGACAGCAGATGGGCAGATGCAGCCTGTCCCTTTCCCCCCGGACGCCCTCATCGGACCCGGCATCCCCCGACACGCTCGCCAGATCAACACCCTGAACCACGGGGAGGTGGTGTGTGCAGTGACCATCAGCAACCCCACGAGACATGTGTACACGGGTGGGAAGGGCTGCGTCAAGGTCTGGGACATCAGCCACCCCGGCAATAAGAGCCCTGTCTCTCAGCTTGACTGTCTGGTGAGTGAGCAGAACCTGGTACACAAGGGTAATTTCTCCCTGGAGACTCAGTAAGGAAATAGCTGTCGGGGCCTGGGTTTTAATTCCCATTAGGAGGAAATGGAAGCCCATTCTGTTTCCTGTGTTAGCGATTTAACTCCCTGCCACCCCTCTCTCGTAGATGTGAAGTTTTCATTTGCTGCTCTTTTGGTGGTTAAATCCCATGATGGATTTCTTTTAGGAAAATATTTTAGAGTCGTTTACAGAAGCTGTTCTTGTTTGAATGTGTATTCAAAAGGGGGTTTCCCATTTAATGGATGAAAGCTCAGCTAGCCCTGGACTCTGAGCCCTGCAACCCACTCAACTTTTAATTTCCCTGCAGCCTTTGGATAAATATTGAATAGTAAACATTTGATAACGTGGCATTAAAACCAGTCTGAACATGGTCTGTGTTTTCAGGGAGGCTTGGGGAGCTGGCTGGGTTTTATTACCTTAACTTCAGGAAAGGGTTAATGGATCACACTGCGAGAAATCAGGGCAGCCAGCAGCAAAACAAGAGTGGTTAGAAGGCTTTCCCAGGTGCCCCGTCCTCCTCTCAGCACCCGAGAATACCACTGTGCATTTTCCAGGATCATAGGACGCACTGGGCATGCTCCGGTCACTAAGCTGTAAACCCGGGATCTACAGATGGTTGGCCTGAGGCAGGCAAAAGGCCACCCTGCCCCTGGGTGGAGTCTGCCTGCACACAGCTGTACAGGTGTGATTTCTAAAAGAAGGGTGGCAGGATTTCCCATCTTCAAGTGAGAGACCATGCTGAAAGCATAGTAAAAATAGCTCAGCTGTGTCTCTTTGGGTTGAAGAATAGCAGTTATTTCTTTTGGGAGTAGGGCTGTCATTTTAGGTCCCACTTCCCTTTTTAAGATGTGTTGATTTTGATGGAGAGATGCCCTCTTTTATTAATTTTTTTTGTCTTTGGATTGAGAGGCATAAATAATGACAGCAACCAGGTAAAGCAGCTCTGTTAAATTCCTACACAAGAAGGCACCTGGCTAATGAGGACACAGTGCAGGCCTAGGTACAGGTAAGAGTAATGGACACCAAAGCATAGGCAGGGCGTCTAGTCTCCAAATACTAGTAAATAACAAAGAATGATGAGACCAAATGTTTATAAACCAGCTTTGAAAAGAGCTTTCTTCCTAGAGAAGTCTGTGTGTATCTACCTCACATCTACTGATAACTTCAGTTCTGTCTGCTCGGTGAGAACTGGACGTGAGGGACAGTCCTGTCTGAGCTTGTAATCCTTTGAGTTCATTTTGTTTACTCTTTCGAGGGAGACAGCTGCAATCGGATTCTGATTTTTATGACAGAATTCTTGCTTGTTAGTGTCCTTGAAATAACACTTTACAGGTTAAAAACCAAGATAGCAGTTAGAAAACATGGCATTGTTATGGCTTAGTGTGTAATACATGCAGCGATTGAATTATATTTATTTCACAGAACAGAGATAACTACATCCGTTCCTGCAAATTGCTCCCTGATGGCTGCACTCTAATAGTGGGAGGGGAGGCCAGCACTCTGTCCATCTGGGACCTGGCTGCACCGACCCCTCGCATCAAGGCAGAGCTGACATCCTCGGCTCCCGCCTGCTATGCCCTGGCCATCAGCCCCGACTCCAAGGTCTGCTTCTCCTGCTGCAGCGACGGCAACATCGCCGTGTGGGACCTGCACAACCAGACGCTGGTGAGGTGAGCACAGGTGGTTTTCTGTTAGTGGGGAGGTCAGAAGGCCTCCAATTTCCCCTGCTTCTCCAGCTGCCCCCAGGCCCTCAGCCCACACATTCAGATCTTACTGTGTGCCAGGCTGGGAGTGCAAAGACGGAGTTGTGTAGCTTTCCTTGGGGGACTCACCATCTTGATGCTGTGCTGGAGTGTAACCTAGACTTGATATTTTTAACTTCCTAATGTTCCCATGTTCATTCTTCAGGCACATACAGGTGCCAGGCTTGTTTAAAAAGTATTACTGGCTATTGCCACGTGGCAGCACATTATGGATTCCATGGTGGTAGGAAGGGTCCTCGGTGGTAGTTGGTTTTGGCTTTTTTTGTTGTTGCTGTTAATCCTCACCCGAGGATATTTCCTCACTGATTTTTAGAAAGAGTGGAAGGGAAGAGGAGAGATGGAGAGAAAGAAACATCGACCTGAGAGAAACACATTGATTGGTTGCCTCCTGCACACCTGCAACCGAAGTACATGCCTTTGACTAGACTTGAACCCGGGACCCTTCAGTCTTCAGGCTGACACTCTATCCACTGAGCCAAAGCAGCTAGGGCTGATAATTTTGGCTTTGGCTAGAATCTTGTTTGTGCAAACAGGAGCCAACTAATAAAAGATAACAAAACAAAAAGAACATTTGAAGAGGAGACTGCATGAATTTCACACACACTGTTTTTCAAATATCTGTGTTTGTATTTATTTGTTTGTTTTGATTTTAGAGAGAAAGGGAGAGGGAGAAAGAGAAAGAAACATCAGTGATGAGAGAGAATAATTGATTGGCTACCTCTTGCACACCCCACACTGAGGACCGAGCCCACAACCTGGACATGTGTCCTTGGTCGGAATCAAACCTGGGACCCTTCAGTCCACAAGCCAACACTCTGTCCATTGAGCAAACCAGCTAGGGCAAATCCGTGTTTCTTGATAACTAGCTAACTAAGCCCTGTCCAGGGTCGCTCACCAGGAATGAGCTGACTTCCTGGAACCTGTGCTTCTAACCGTAGCAAGAGCTGTACTCACCACCTTTCCGTCCTCTTGGCCCTGGCAGCTCATTCCCTCCACTTAAGTCAGTGCTCACTCTAGAAATCTTACAGAAAAGTCTTTGAAAATGGAAGCGCTAAAACATCCAGGCAAAACTAGCATTTTTCGCCCTTTTGTTTCACAGTTCATCTTCACTCTGAAACACTTGTTTATGGTATCATTTTAGGCTCGTGAATTGCTTAGCATCCTCCTCCCAATGCTTTGGGCCCGTTTGCTGGAGGAAGGGTTGGACAGACCATGGAGGTCTTTAGAGCAGCTCCCTCTCGTTCTAGGGAGAGTCTCTGAGCCAGGCTCTGTCCCTCTGTGCACGTGACAGTAGGGTGGTTATTTCTTTCTTGCCACTCACTGGGCAGAAAGAGCAAATTAATGGAGCTAGAGCTGACAACTGCTCCAAACTTTTAACCTAGCAAGTGTTCATTGTTTTTTCTGTGTGTATGTTTGTTTTTTAACTTAGGAAATAACACTTTCAAAATACCAGTTCTCAGTGCTTTCAAATATTAACCCATTTGATCCTCATAATGTCAGCACTCCTGTTATTCTGATTTTATAGAAGAGGAGTTCGAGGCACAGAGAGGTTAAGTTTACCTGCCCGGGGTCACACAGCCTGGCATGATGGAGCCGTGGTTGGGTCCGGGCATTCTGTTCTCATGTCTGTGTTCTGAACTCCTGCTCTGGGCCAGCCCCCTAGAGACCAGTACCTGTTGGATATAATAGGGTGGTGCTTCACAAACCTCTTTCTCAGTTTGGACCGGCCACCTATGAATACCAGCTACTCTGAGCGACAAGGCAGTGTAGAGTCTGTGAGTATCTTTGTATCTACTGTGACCCTCACATTCTGAACAGTCCTGGCATCTGCCTTGTCGGAGCCCAAGAATAGTGCAGAGATGTGTGGACAGAGGGATGGAGGGATACCTACCAATCACTGTACGTCAGCAAAGACATTTGTAGTCAAAGAGTGAGAGTATTTCATGAGTTCTGGAAGTAAGACAAAGTGAGAGGATGAAATGGAGGGAGTCACTGGTGCTTGGAGGAAAGAGAAGCTGCACTTGCAGCACGTGGAGGAGGGTCTGCCCTAGGCCTGTGTAACTGGTGGGGAGACTGGAGTTCAATGGGGTGCACGTGCATGGTAAGTTTGGGAGAATTTTGGTGTCGGGGAAAAAGGGGACAGAGACAGAAGTTCAGGATGGCTTGCAGAGGAAAGATTTTTGAAGGGATGGTTCTCAGGTTGTCTCAGAATTCAGGGCAACAGTGGTGCTGTTTTATTCCCTTGTATGCTTACTAAATTCCAAGCGCAGCTTAAAAGTATGCAGACCTGTGGGAATAGTAAGTGAGTGGAAAGACAGGTATGGAAAATCCCCTCTGGGCATTGAAATGCCCAAGCAGCTCTATACCGAGTCCTGTTACCATTGAGCCCCTGAGCATCTCTCACCTGTTCTGGTCGCTCTCCCCCCAGCTCTCTCTGGGCATGCAGAACCGGTCAGGACCCCAGACTGCCAGCCCTGCAGCAACTTACATTGATCCCCTCCCCCAGCGGCCCCACCTGTTGCTTAGCAGAGCATCTGTGCTCAGCAGATCCTATTGGCAGGTTGTTCGCTTTGGTTTCTCTTTAAGAGACCGACCTTGTGCTCTGTCTTGCTGAGGAGCCAGGGGTCAGCTTCAGTTGTTAGCTTCATCTCTGCTCAGCACCTTCGAGTCTGGAGGTGGGCACAACCCTTTGTCTCTGGGAGTCCAGATTTCGAATGCAGGACTCCTTCTATCACAGAGAGCAAGGATGAGTCCCTGTGAGCTCAGGCTCTGTTGGCCAGAAGAGCACTGCTGTGTTGGCTTATCATTGTGTTGTGAGCGCTGCACCCTGAGCCTGTAATGAGGTGATGCGGGCCTGCAGGATTAAAGCCAGGCCTTCATCTTTCTTTGAGGAATACGGCTGGAGGTCTGTGTGGTTGTCTCTCTTTTTTTTCTGCTTCTAACACATAAAACACTTTCCCAGACCTGGGAGAGATTTTACCTTACAGGCGGGTCTTAAGAACAGCTATAGTAGTGTGTTTGACTTCTGTGCAGTGACCTAAGATGGCATTCCATTTCTTTAGCCCTTGGATCATGAAGAAAGAAAAAGGAAATCTGCAGGTGCACCGTCTTCCTCCTCGGGGAAGGTTGGTTTGATCTTGTACATCAGCAGACACTGAAGAGATGACACACCCCGAGTCCAAAACCAACAACACAACAGTGTTTACCTTGAGCTCTGGCAGGAAATCATTATTCAATCTGGTTTGTTTTATCAGGCAATTCCAGGGCCACACAGACGGGGCCAGCTGTATTGACATTTCTAATGATGGCACCAAGCTCTGGACGGGCGGCCTGGACAACACGGTCAGATCCTGGGACCTGCGCGAAGGGCGGCAGCTGCAGCAACACGACTTCACCTCACAGGTGCTCGGATCCTCCCACCTGGAATCTGGGAGGTGGTGTGAGAGTGTGTGTGTGTGTGTGTGTCCCTTCTTTCTCCCTTTGTACCCCATGACAGTAGTAGCTGTACAAACAGACTGGGCTTAAATTTGATATACTGATTTTTTTTTTTTTTTAACCACCAACAAACAAAAAGCCCTTAAAACACTTAGAGTGGTGTCTAAACTCCTGCAGGTTAAGCCCTGATAGCTGGTACAGTCATATATTATTTCATTTAAGGAATCAGTGCAATCAGGAACGTCCAGCTTTCCCACGGTGGGTTGGGTCTGCTTCTCCCCATTTCATGTGAGGGTGAGAGCTGATAATTTGATTCACATATAAACAGAGCTTGAAAAGCATGCAGGCACATCACAAGGAGTAGAGGAAAGTCACAACACCTCTGAAAGTTAATTCATTTTTCTTGCATCAGGGAACATAAAAACATGCTGCAGCCTCTCCCTGGGTGCCTGTTTTATTACTCACCCTTCAGAAAATGAACTCATGGCTGACTAAATTTATGGAGTTAAAACTCTTCAACTTTGTGAATTGTGAAGATTATTTAGATGACAACATCTGAATCTAGGTGTGTTTGGGGAAAGACTGCCATTTTAAGGGCTTTCTGGTGGTAGAAGTGTTCTTTTCAACATTAGACTTAATTTTTTGTAATGAAATAATTCCACTCAGAAAAAAATAGGATAAAAATGGAAAATAATGATATATACTACTAAATTTTGTGTCCCTGTTAAAATTTTGTGGCGTGTCTTCCCTGCTTTAGCCCTTTTCCCAAGTATGAGTAGGATTCTGTTTGGTCTGCCATTTTATTTTTTAAACTTCTTGTGGAAATATGTAAGAAGAGTACAGAGAATGTGAAAGCATATACGATAGGGCAGCGGATTGTGCCATAAACTCCACCTCCTCCTCACCCAGCTTTCAGAGTTAGCGACACGTGGCCCGTCTTGTCTCATCTATCGCTCCTGCCCCAAACACTAGTAAATGCCAGACATTCTGTCATTTCAGCCATAAGTATTTTAGTTAGTGTTTGAAAAGACAAGGATCCTTTTAAATAGCACACACAAATACCATTAATATTGAGAATGACTTCTTAGTTTCATCACATATAAGTGCTTCCGTTTGTCCAGTTGTTTCATATAAAGCTGTTTAACACTTAGCTCATCTTGGTTGATTTGCTTATTGTTGACTTAACCACAAGAGTTTGGAGTTTGCTGATTCCATCCTCCTGTTCTTGCTATTTTTCCCCCTTCCCTGTTGCCTTTTTCCATCGTAAGTTACTAGGCAAACTCATCAGTGCGCTGCTCTGTTCTTGTAGATCTTCTCCCTAGGGTACTGCCCCACTGGGGAGTGGCTGGCCGTGGGCATGGAGAGCAGCAACGTGGAGGTCCTCCACGTGAACAAGCCCGACAAGTACCAGCTGCACCTCCACGAGAGCTGCGTGCTGTCCCTAAAGTTTGCTTATTGTGGTAAGTGCAGCTGAAGGGACTCCCGAGGACAGCGATGGCCTCTATGGAAAAGACTTTTAGAAAAATAGAGCTGAGATTGTATCTGGAAAAAAATATTGTGCTCTGAGCAGCTGGAAGCAATAATTCCAGTGTCTTAATATGTCCCTCAGAGCACAATGATGTCTGTTTTCCTAATTCAAGAGAAGTCAGCAGGCAATGAAATTGCCTCCTACAAGGTTTTGACATGTTTGTTTTTGGTGGAGAGAGTCGGGTCGGGTGGGGCACAATTAGTTGCAGCTCTGAAGAGGAGTGGGGGGGGGGGGGATTTATTAAAGAGGCAGGCAGGAGTGGAGGGAGTCATGGGGGAGTGACCAAGGTGTGGAGCCCACAGTCAGGATGTAGTGATTAGCTGAGCCTGACAGTTGCCCCCTGCAGTGAGGATACAGAGGGAAGAGATCTACACAAGATCAAACACTTGTTCATGAGGCCGATGCTGAATGAGTAGCTATCACCACTGACCACACTCTGTGCACCATGCATAGTGTCTGGCATTTTACTTAGGTCTGTCATTTAATCCTTCTTAGCCCCATATTGTCATGGGGAGACTAACAAGGATAGCAAAGTCACTGATTCCCTGTTTTCGGACCTACTGTGTGCTGGGTGTGGTGCTACCCATCGTTCTAAGGAGGCTGATATGGTCTTGCCACTGCTTTCATTAAACCAAGATCACAGGTGATTCACTGCAAAGCCTGGATTTAAAACTGCTTTCTCTACTCATAGCATAGCCCAGCCCTTGGACAAGATAGTTCATGATTTAAAATGCACTGAGTTTGATTAAGTCCACGGAGCTAATCGTATAGTAGGGATTTTATCTTGTTAAACAATATCTCCCTTTGCTAATTCTAGGTAAGTGGTTTGTGAGTACTGGGAAAGATAACCTCCTCAATGCTTGGCGGACCCCCTACGGAGCTAGTATATTCCAGGTGAGTTGGTGTTCCTTACCGAGAAGGACAGTTTGGCTTCAGCAGTCCAGTGACACCCGAGGTAGAAGGTGCCTTGGAGGGAGCAGGGCCCTGAGTACCTCTGTTCTAGAGTAAACATGCCCCCACTGTTCTCTCTTCCAGTCCAAAGAGTCCTCATCTGTGCTCAGCTGCGACATCTCTGTGGATGACAAGTACATAGTCACTGGCTCAGGGGACAAGAAGGCTACAGTCTACGAAGTCATCTACTGAAAACATTATGTGGTTTAATGTTTATAGTTGAATTGGGCCAAAATGTTTTGATTTTTTAGAAATAGAAGAGTTGTAACTTTAAAAACAAGAAAACCTGTTTTTAAACCTTGACACAAAACGACTTTGAGTCTACAAAGAGGAGGTGACACATCCATCAATTGAAGATCACCTATCTGCCTAGACCAAATGGAGCACCAAGGCCAGGTGGACAGAGGGACCAGGGCTGCGGGCTTGAGGGACAGAGCCTGTGGCCCAGGCAGAGCCAGTCCTTTACTTTCTGT
Source organism: Murina feae (assembly GCA_004026665.1). Classification (NCBI taxonomy): domain Eukaryota; kingdom Metazoa; phylum Chordata; class Mammalia; order Chiroptera; family Vespertilionidae; genus Murina; species Murina feae. The sequence continues at coordinate 74,432 of PVJC01000588.1, forward strand.
GTCATCTGCACAGATTACCTTTCTGTTCCTTGCGGTTCCCCTCACGTTCTGTCCTTGGTAGCGCAGTGGTGTCTCCAATGAACTTGTTTCCTGGTTTTGCATCTTGTGAAATGTTTTTTTGTATTTTTGTTGAAGGTTAAACATTTGTATAAATTGTAAATATATTTGGTTTATTACAGTAAAGGCTTTAGTACCAATAAGTGGTTTCCCTTTGCCTTCTTGTTTTTATCAATGCTTTGGGATTATTGATGTGGGTTTTATAAGCAAAGTCCAAACTTTGTAGAGGAAGTTTTAAAAGCATTTCTGATTTTGTTAATGTATATTTGGTCATGGGTTGCTGTGCAGCAGAACACTTTTGAGTTCCTGGAAACCCAACACTAGGTATCGAGAGTAAATCGAAGGTATATAAATAACAATTTTATTTGGTAAGCTAAGATAACTTGGTCAAAATTTATTCTTTTGTTAGGATATTCTTGTCATTCGAGGTCACAGGTGAAAGTTCTGCTTCCCTTGGTGATTCATTGGGAAACAGAATATTCTTTTCCCTGGGAAGGCTCAGCCTTTAAACCTTTAATCTATCCTTCACAAGCTTCACGTCTCAAGGAATGGAGATGACTGGGGCCTAGTGTTAGATGGATGTTCACAAAGCTGTCGAGTTTATTAACCTGTGAAAGAAAGGTGGCTGTCAACTGGTTTTGTCTCCATTAATACTTATTTGATCTGTTCTACTTCCTGTTCTTAAGCCAACCACACCCAGCGCTTCACCTCATTCTCCTTGTTAAGGCTTCTCCTGCAGCTCAGCCAATGCTCTCCGTTGTGAGTCTGGTCCCCTTTGTGGATGAGCTTTTACTGGTTAGACTAGATGAAATCTAACCCTGGGCTTAAATAAGTTGCCATGCATGTTTCCTCCTGAAAAGAGTACAGGACTCATTCTTTATTAACTTACTGTTTACTGTTGTATTTTAGAAAATAATGAGCAACAATGTTAAGCCAAGTTTCCTGGCTTTTAAAAAATCGCATCTAAGGACTTTTTAATGTTCTTGCTTTCTTATGATCCTGAGAGCTGTTGGTAGTTTGTCTTAATATTTTTTTTATTTGCTACCCAGACCTTATTTTTTATACATTTAACAACATTATTTTGTTTGCGTTTTGCCAAAATAATGCTTGTTTATGTACAGAGTTGGGTAAATATTTTCTCTTATTAAGCGAATGGCAAAGGCCTAATTACTAACTTGATTTCTCTCACCCTTTCCTTTTGTAATGAAGCAGGTTTCTGTACCACAGACTCTGATGACTGATTAAAGGACTGTGTACCTTCTCTGTTCTCTCTCTTCCCTGCCTCACTTCCACATTTTCTGTAATAGTAGGATAGAGGTTAAGTTACTGAAACAGACTATTTAGTGGCTCAGAGACCACAAAGGTTTGTGTCTCTCCCACATAAGACCCAGAGACCCAGGCCAGCAGTGCCCCTCTGCCTCTGGGGTGGTTTCATCGTCTTCACTTCCAGCCGGCAGTGGACAGAGTGGAAGTCCAGGGGAAGGGATGTGCACTCAAGCAGGTGACTGGGCAATTGGTTCATCCCTCCCAATCCCCATTGATTAGCAAGGGCTTAGTCACTCCCCAGACTGGGAAATGTGGTCTCCAGCTGGGGGGCTGTGTGTCCATGAAGAAGGCGGGGGCACATTCAAAAGAATTCTCAGTTAAAGAAATAGTCCTGTTTTTTTTTTGTTGTTGTTGTGCATTTTCTCCCCTCATGCTTTGCAGGTTCCCCAGCTTCCGATATTCTTTCTCTTACTGGATTTTCTCTAATAAGGTCTAGACCTTATCGACTCAAAGATTTGCTTTTGGATGAAGCACTCGTCTGGTCCCGGAAGAGGCATTCTAGAGCTGGTCCCTCTACTCAGGGGGCTTGGGATCTTAGAGAACTGCCTGGATAAACTGTCTCCCGCTCATGAAATGAAAATGATAAAATTGTCATGCACAGTTTTCAGGGTTTAAGGATCAAAAATGAGCATGTGAAACAGGATTGTGAGATTTCTTCCTAAGCTATGAACTTTAGAAGTAACCGAATTAACACTTCTCTCTCCAAGTGATGGGAATCATTGTTACTGAAACCCAGGTGAGCCAAGTATTTGTGTACCTCTTGCCTTGAATGTGGATTACAAGTTAGGGTTCAATAAATTTCACATTCAGCCAGACAGTGATCACCAGTATGTGCCAAGAGCTATGCTCATCAATTTTACATATAAAAATTGAGGTGACCGTCATCATCCTTAATTAGGAAAGCAAGGCTCAGGAAAACTGTGGCTTCAAAGGAGACAGAACCAGATTCAGGTTTACCATGGGTCCTGTCTGTATTCCTTCAAATCTGAGTGGGTTGTGATTTTTCCAAGCAGTTCAAAGTGCCTCTTACCTTCAATTCCCTAGATACCAGTCTGGTGCAATAGTGTAAGAGTAAGTTTGACTCGGTGGATAGAGCATCGGCCTGCGGACTGAAGGGTCCCAGGTTCGATTCCAGGCAAGGGCACATGCCCAAGTTGCAGGCACTATCCTCAGTGGGGGGCATGCAGGAGGCAGCCAAACAATGATTCTCATCATTGATGTTTCTATCTCTCCCCCTTCCTTCCTCTCTGAAATCAATAAAAATTTATACTATCAAAAGGGTAATATGCTAATTAGACCAGGAGACCTTACAGACATCTTTCCAGACAAAGCCATGGTGGTGGGATCGAGGCAGAGGCAGTTAGGGGTGATCAGGCCAGCAGGGGAGGGCAGTTGAGAGTGAGCAGGCCAGTGAGGGGGGGCTTTTGGGGGCAAGCAGGCTGGCGGGGCGGGGGCAGTTGGGACAAGCAGGCTGACAAGCACAGTGGTTAGGGGTGATCAGGTTAGGAGCTAGCGGTCCTGGATTGCAAGAGGGATATCCAACTGCCAGTTTAGGCCTGATCCAGAAATCCGGCCTAAACTGGCAGTCAGACATCCCCCGAGGGGTCCCAGATTAGAGAGGGTGCAGGCCAGACTAAGGGATACACACACCCCTCCCCACTCCCTCACTATGCACAAATTTCGTGCACCGGGCCACTAGTATATATATAAAAAAGTAGGTAGGTTTGTGTTCACTAACTTAATAATTTATGCTGATAATTGTTTTCTCCATTCTTTGTAATAGGTTTACCTTACATGTACTTACTTTTTTTTGATCACTCAGTCTTTACTGATATATTGCATGTAAGTTTTTGCCATGTAGCTCTTCCATGGAATTGAAGTTCATTGTGTAAGATTTGAATAGGTTTGTAGTGCCTTTTTCATAACTAGATGTTTTTAATCGCTTACAATAAGGACAACATATTTCATCAATAGGATCATTCACCTTTATTAAATTTCTGTTATTTACCAGGCGATAGGGAAGTGTTTGACCAATTATAATAATTCTCAGTGGCTGAGAGATGGGATTTTTGATGGGTTATTCAAGACTTCATGACTGGGAGGCAGCAGCTGGTTCCAAACCCATGGAGCATTTATACAGGGGATTTTGAAAATTGCACTTTTCCTAATGGTGTACTGAAGTTGTGACTTTACCAAAAGTTTTCCAACAAATTAGGGCCAGGGATCCAGTTCTTAATTTCAGCATCCTGTTTAATTCCATCAAGAGACAGCTGCCCCTTATCAGCTGAGCTGGAGTGATGACATTTCAAGTCCGCTCCGCTCCAGGTTCGTGGATTGTTTGCTTCTCAAGGATACCTTCTCTTCACTCTTGCTCAGCAATGAAGTTGGCAGATCACCAGTTTCAGCCTCCCCTGAGCAAGATGAAGCTTGTCTTTAAGGGTAATGACCAGGGGAACTTACTCGCCGGACTTCTTGCATTTAAACAGTTCAGTCGTTTTAATTAGGTTCATTTTTCTAGAGAAGCTTTCCCCAAACTTTTCGTCTGCATCCAAATCACCAGGAGGACTAGTTAAAATGATATTTCTGTGCCTCAGTCTCAGAGTTTGGGCTTAGTGGGTTTGTGTGGGAGCCAAGAATTTGCATTCTTCAAGCAAGTTGTCCAGTGATCCTGAGGGTGCTGGGTTGGAGCAGCAATCGTAACAATAGAGCTATTAGTATATTCAGAAAGTGTTTGAATATATTCATATTCTCTTAAGACCGGAACCATACCACAGTTTAGGCTTTGGAGCTGAGGGTTAAAAGAAAAATGACAATAAAACGCAAGGCATACTGTGTGTGTGTTTCACTGATTTCAGAGAATAAGGGAGAGGGAGAGAAAGAAACAGCAATGATGAAAGAATAATTGATCAGCTGCCCTCCACATCCTGCCTTCTGGGCATCGAGCCCACAACCTGGGCATGTACCCTGACCAGGAATTGAACGATAACCTAGTTCATAGGTTGATGCTCAACCACTGAACCACACTGGCTGGACAAGGCATACTCTTTTGAAGTTGCTGTTCTTGCTTTAGTCCCTGTTCCCAAAACTTTTTTCTTTTTTTTTAATTAAAAATTTTTGGATAACATTGGTTAACACTATAGAAGTTTCAGGTGTAAAATTTTATTATACATCATCTGTATATTGTATTGTGTGCTTATCACCATATATTTGACGCCCTTTACCCTTTTCTTCCTCCACTCCCCTTCCCCTCTAGCAACCACCATTCTCTTGCCTTATGAGTTTGTTTTGTCTATTGTTTTTTGTTTTATGTCCCACATATGAGTAAAATCATATGTCCCCAAAACTAACTTTTGAAGCTGAAAGTTATAATAGGTCTAAACCACAGTGAAGTTTTTAAGAATGTTGCTTTTTAACTTAGCCATAACTTAATGTAGTTATGTGAGTCTTCTACAGCTTGGAAAACCTACTGAAATGACCTAATGGACATTGGAAGCCTCAAGAATGTACATGTGTTTAATTAGAGAGATGACCCATAATTAAAGGTTAGAAATTGGAATACTTACTGTGTGTTGAACAGTAAGCTGCTATTATAAAATGTTTTTATTCAAATTATAAGATTCAGCCAGCCAGCATTTATGGAGGATGTGATCTCACTTAGCATGTGGCAAGGTGGCCTTTGGTCAGATGACCAAGGTGAAATTGTTCCAGTGAGGGGCCTGGGGAAGAACCTGCTGATAGCAGTGGAAGGATGTGGGTGAGGCACTGCCCTGAGGAAGCCGACAGCAAGGGAAGGGCAGGCAGCTCTCAGCATCTTGGATGTGAATTACTACATTAACATTAGTTGGCTAGGACAACCAGTGATGCCATTCCAACAAGTGCCTGGCAGAACTGTGTGCCAGGCATGGAGCCAAGGGCTTCCAGATGTTCTCTCCTGATACATATTTTCTTTATTCTGTAAAAGTATCATACAACTCTGATTCTCCATTCAGAAAACATGGCAAGGTACAAAGAAAGAAATTAAAACTCCCAATTGCAGCACCAAGGAAAAATGTAATTTGTATGCCAATTATGTCAAATATAACACAGCTGATTAATAATAAGAGCACTGGTTGAGTGTTACCATGTGCCAAGGATAGGTGAGCTCTTTGTGTTATCTCACTGAATCTTCACAAGAGCTCAGTGAGGTGGTTACTGGTTCCACATCATTAACAGATGAGGAAGCAGGCACACAGATTCAGTAAACAGCCTGAGATCAGACAGGCTGCTGACGGAGTCCGATTTAACCTGGTTGGTCACCATCCAAAGCCTGATACTGTTCTACCTTCTTGTCCAAGTGGTTTTAGAACCTGCTTCTCATTTTCTTTTTCTGTCTTTTTTTCTGCTTGAGGTGTAATCTATAACAACAAAAGTATATTATGCTAATTAGACTGGACGACCTTCTGGATGAAGTCGGGGCTGCTAGGGAAACCTGTCTGGCAGCTGAGGGAAGGAAGGCCTACTCCTGCACGCATTTCATGCACTGGGCCTCTAGTTGACACATAAAATTCTAAGCTATTTAAAGTATATACAACATGATGATTTGATACATGTAGCCACTGTGAAAGGACTCCCTCCATAGAATTAGCACATCCACCACCTCACATATTTACTTTTTTTGGTGACAACACAAGTTCTACTCTCTTGACAAATTTCAGTTAAACAAACAGTATTGACCTCAGACCTCATTCAACTTATAGGTAAGTTTACTGTTTTCTAACATCTCCCTATCTCCCCCAGTGCTGACAGTCACCATTCTACTGTTTCTAAGTTTGACTTTTTTTTAAAATTCCACATATAACTGATAATGTGTGGTAGTCTTGTCTGGCTTATGTCACTTAGCATAATGCCCTCCAAGTTTTTCCATATTGTCCCAAATGGCAGGATTTCCTTCTTTTAAAGACTAAATAATATTCGTGTGTGTGTGTGTATGAGTACGTGTGTGACATTTTCTTTATCCATTCATCTGTTGAGAGGCACTTAGGTTGTTTCCAAACCTTGGCTATTGTGAATAATGCTGCAATGAATGTGGGAGTACAGATATTTCTTTGAGAAGTGGGAATCCTGGATCATGATGGTAGTTCTATTTTTCATTTCTTGATAAATCTCCATAGTGTTTTCCATAGTGGCTGTAGCAATTTACATTCCCATCAGCAGTGTATAAGGCTTTCCTGCTCTTCACATTAAGCCAGTGGTTCTTAACCTTCAGGCCCAATAAGACAGTTCCTCATGTTGTGACCCAACCATAAAATTATTTTCGTTGCTACTTCATAACTGTAGTGTCATTACTGTTATGAATCGTAATGTAAATATCTGATATGCAGCATGGTCTTAGGTGACCCCTGTGAAAGGGTTGTTCGATCGCCAAAGGGGTCGCGACCCATAGGTTGGAACCACTGCATCAAGCCATCACAAGTCCTACCTCACTCTCCCACCCCCATATTTCTGCAGTCTTCAGTTCTTTTTTTGGCAAAATTGAATGATACACCACCATTTATTAGACTACTTCTGCAATGTTGCATGGTTATTTTTACCACATTTTAACTCCAGTAACTAATACTGCATTAAGAATGTTCAAATATAGAACTGTTTCTTCTTTTGAAACATTTCCTTGAAATAATCTCAAGAATGGAATTACTAGATCATAGCATGGGAATGCATTATAAGCCTATATTTCATTTCGGTAGCTTTCTTGTTTGTATAAAAATAGAATCTCTTCCCTCCACCCAACACTAGCATCTCAGTCAAGAGTTTTATTTTTATCAAGCATTTCAGGTATAATATTTTGGGAGGAATGTTTTCTATATCGGAAAATTAAAGGAAGGAAATACACTGTTCCCCTTTCCATAATTCAATGCATCAGAACTCAAGTGAGGTCTATGTGCCGAGACCTCTGCCCTTCTGGTTTTCTTTCTGATATTGCATGAAGTGACCCGTTTCCTACTTCTGCATAAAAGACAGTTGATGAGAAAGACAAAGCTTTTGTTCTTTGGGTGAGTGATTCATTGGTTGATTGCCTAGTGTTTTCCACTTGGGAGCAAATTCCTTCTGTGACTTCCAGAGCTTGAAGAGACATTAGTTTGCTTTTCAATTTACATGGCCATTCTACTGAATCCAGCGCATAGCACTCTGCGATTGGAATAGCCCCGATACATAACTTCACATTTGGAATGTAAAGCGCAACTGTTCTTAATAGTTTAGTTTATTGGCCACTCTTTTCTTTCCCCTAAGGTTTCTTGTATATTAGTATTTTTTAACAAAGACTGCCATTTTCGTGCCACCCCATCATATCCTCTGTAGTGAAAAAACCCTTTAAAAACAACTATAGTCCCTTGGAAAGCAAGTCACGCTGGATGAGGAAACATTGATCTTTGGACGAGGGAAAGGTGGGAGGGGGGGGAGGAGCCAGTGGCCCTTGTCTATCATGTTCCTTTTTCTCTTTTAACCCTCCAAGAAGTAAGCATGATGCATAGGAAAATGCATGAGTAGGGGGTCAGGGATTCAGGGATGGGGCTGGGTAGAGCAGCAGGATTAGGCAGTAGAGGAACGGCCATTTTTAAAGTCCATGGCAGACTGTCACCACCTGTATATTTGTTTTCCTTGAATGATTAGATTATTAATTAAAGAAAAACTTGTATTTAAAAAAACAACAACCTTATGAAGCTTTAGGTCACTTCCAATTTCTTTCCTTCCTCACACCCTTTTAGCTAACCCAGGACTCCTGGCCTTGCTGACTCTCCCCTTCAGTGCTGTGTTCTGAGATCAGCAGAGGAAGAGTACCTGCTTTCAGCAACTGGGGGGCCACATCCCTGATTCCGTTACCAGGGAAACCAGTTTCAGATGGGTGCAAAGCAGGTAAAAGGTTCAAACATCTTATTTGAAATAATGAAATAAGAATGTAGCCCATAACTCCCTTCTCCCCCCACCTATCTAATGTCAATTTCCATGGAAACAGGATCAGAAAGGCCGCTGACAGCCAGCAACTGACAGTAAACTCAACCTTCTCTCTAGGTGGCAGGCATCCTTTTGATATCTGCAAATGCCAATTTGTTCAATCCTGTGACATATCGTCAGGCTGGAAAGACTCTCTTATTTGAAGAGTGAATAAAATAGAATCTATCCAGCCGAGATGTCTGTCCTTCTGTGTTTTATTAGACAATCATTCAGGAATGTAGTCCAGTCTGTTATTATTGCTTTCCATGACACACACTTCGTCAATACACAAACCTCTATGTCAGTCATGTTTGTCTTTCTAATATTGGGGCTGATAACAGCATGATAACCATCTCTTCTGGGCTGTAATTTATTATATTTTGACAGAATATGCAGACTTTCCATACATACCTTCAATATAGAGAGTGTAAATGTTAGTGTTTTTAATCTCTGCATCAGTGTCTAAATAGGTATCACATTGTCTACTAATTTATATCCATTTTAGATGATTTGCCTTTTAGAAGACATAGACTCTCAGGATGAAATAGTTAGAAATCTTCACATTTACATCTAAATAATTGAAAAGCTCTAGGCAGTCCCCAGCATCTGCAAAGCCAATCCCCCGCAAGTAAGCAAGATACTGTTTAAAAAATGCCTCACCTTGGCCATAATTCAATTGAACATTTCAACACTGGATGAACATAGAAATATTAGTAGAAGGGACTATAGCAGAGTGCTTTAAAGGGATGTCAATCCTTACCATTGCTGTGTAGAGATGCTAGCTCACTTGTTCTATGAACGTTTGTCTTTCTAGTAGGCTTTTGCTGAAATTAAACTATAATTCTACATGCCATCTATTCTGAGCTCCTCTGTTAATATTAGATTTAAATTATTTATATTAAATACATAAGATGTTTACTGTTTAAGTTTTAAACCTCAATTGATTATTTGCATATAGTAAATGTCAACTGCTACCTATTAATGGTGATACAAAATATATAAACTCTTACATTTTTTAGCCAAACCTACCTCTCTGATAAAACACACCCTGTAAGAGTAATACCAATGTAAGAGTAACTCAGACCCAAGTCTATGCTGCCCTTGTCAGCCATGTACCTCTTAGCTGAGGATGCCTTCCCATTAACCACAACTGAACAGTATTTTCTGAGGGCAATGTGAGGAAGACTTGGTTGGTTGAATGACTCAATAAGAAAAATGCTGAAATGGATTTCAGTATTGGCCTTTATCCCCACTCATGGGGACAAAGAAACAGTAAGATAAATCTCAGATAATTTTATCATAAGTGAATAAGACATTAAACCTACCTCTTTCTCTTATCTCTCTTCTCTCCTCAAATTGACTGTGAAATGGGTGAAGCTGACATCCAACCCGGGCTTCCGTAAAATCATACACATATGATTTCTTTGAGTTAAGTTGGAAGATACAGAAATGTGCATAAATAAGATTTTAATTTGTTATTATAGCCAGAGTCTTGTTCTCTCTTGTTGCTGTATTAAATTAACATTACTGTGTTGATTGTTTTGTTAATTGCCAGAAGTTTGTTCTTGATGTTTTGGTTATGCTGCATAATTTGCCTAGAGCTTTTGATGGTATAAATGGAAGTGTTTAAAACAGAAAAAAGGGGGAGATGTGCAGAGTGGCTACAGTGTTTGGACAGGTTCAAGGACTAATGATAGGGCACAGTCCTCTCATGGCAAAGCCATGTGCAAGTCCCTGCTTGGACGGTAAAGCCCTCCCAGCACAATTATAGCCAAAGGCTATAGTTGTAAGCTTGAACTTATGGTACGAACCTGTGGTCCCACATGGCTGAATGATATTGGCTGCAGGAGGTGCAGCAAGTAAACAAAACTTGATCAGGTGCATGTAATTGAGTAGATTCAAAAACTCACAAGAACATTGCAACCACACCCTTACTTTGCCTCGTGGAACCTGGCTATAAAATAAAGACGGCTTTCAGGCTGTGGCACTACCTCTCCATCAGAGAGGGCAATATCTCACCCAGACCCAGCTTTCTTCTCTTGTCTGTCTTTTCTAAATCCTTCACCGCCCCCTCTCAGGTTTACCCATGGCTGTGCTGGTGCGGCATATATATGCATATATATATTAATATATTGAGTAATACTATGTAATACATTCAGTGGTTGGCAAAAGTAGGTTTACAATTGTTCATATGGAAAATAATGCAATAATTAATAATACAAGAATAAACTGTGTTTCAGGTACTCACAATTATAAGTATACTTTTGCCCACCCTATATAATATAGATAATATATATTGTATTATCTGTCTATCTGCCTATATCTAAACTATTGTTATTTTTTCCACCAGAGAGCCCATATTAATACAATGGATAAATAAGCTGTGATACATCAAGACAAAGAAGTATTATTAAGCACTAAAAAGAAATGCACTATCAAACCATGAAAAAAAAAATGGATGAACTTTAAATGTATATTACTAAGTAAAAGAAGCCAATCTGAAAAGTCTACACACTGTATGATTTAAACCATATAGCATATGAACCAAGTAGGGGTTATATTGTTAAATCTGCATTTAAATATCAGTAAGCCTTATTTTATTATTTTAGGTTGTAAATAAATGTAAATATATATACATAAATATGAATTAAACTATTACTATTTTCTCCCGTGCCTCATTGGAGCATCTTTCATACATGGTTACATGGCCCATTTGGTCACAAGGTGCCTCAAGGGATGGTAGGGGCAGTGGAGGGAGGTGACAGTGGTATCTTAATAGCAAATTGTGATGTGTTGCAGAGTCCATGTACAGGTGAAGTGGATTTCTGTGCTAAGAATTTCCAGCAGTGGGGTTGGAGGTTAAAAATAATACAAGCATAAGAAACCCAAAAATGTCAGTGCTGGTACTTCTACTTGGTGAATTGGGAACTCTTCATCAAATTATTAGATTAAAAAGAGATGAGGTTTTCTTTAGATCTAACAAGAAGTTTGTCCCAAAGAAAAATTCAAAATGATCAAGAAGACTGTTTGACAAAAGTGGGTAAGGATGCACTTCAGCCTAATGTGTTGTTGGATTCTTTTGTTAAATGAGTAGAGGTGGGTGAGGCTCTTTGTCTCATCCCCCACCACCTCACTACCAGATAGGAGAGAAGAGCATTATTATAATGGCCCCTGTGGATTATCCCTCCCTGTACACCTCTTTGCAATGTGAGATTACTGCTAGTCCCATCAAAAGTCAGAGTGGCCCTAACTGGTTTGGCTCAGTGGATAGAACATCAGCCTGCAGACTGAAAGACCCTGGGTTCAATTCCAGTCAAGGGCATGTACCTTGGTTGCGGGCACATTCCCAGTAGTGGGTGTGCAGGAGGCAGCTGATCGATGTTTCTCTATCATCGATGTTTCTAACTCTCTATCCCTCTTCCTTCCTCTCTGTAAAAAATCAATTAAAAACAAAGTTGGGGTGTATTTTTCTGTCCTCTTGAATGTGAGCTGGCCTTGTGACTCCCTTTGACCAACAGCACATGGAGGAAGTGACTTCAGCTAGTTTCCCTAGAGGCCCTTTAGCTTCCGCTCTCACACTCTCATGTGTGAAGAAGTCTAGTCTAGTCTCCTGGAGTTGAGTGCTCATATGGAGGATAATGGGGCGCTGACAGCCAGCAGCAACAGCTAGACATAAGTGAAGACAACCCCAGTCAAACCTTCAGAAGACTGTGCCTACACAAGGCCAGCAGGACAATGACCAGACTTCTAACAAATAGAATTGTGAAAATTAATAAATCATTGCTTCAAGCCACTAAGTTTGGGGGGAGGGGGTTGGTCACACAGCAACAAGTAGCTGACATAGGTGATTGTTAAAAATGATAGCTTATCTCAGAATGTACCAACTTGTATTAGTCCAACCTGTCCTCTCGGCATGGGGTAGCCCCTGTTCTCCATCCTCATGAGCATTCTGTAAGGGAGGCTCAGCGAGTTTTCTAAGTTGAATCAGGCAGCAGGTTCATTCAGGACCACATGGACTTCTGGGAAAGCTCTGACATTGTTGGGCTGCTGGGCTCCCAGGGCTTACTACTTTGTTCCTGCAGGATGATGCATAATCATTCTAGCTAACCAGAAAGATTGAAAACACTTATTTTTCCAATGAGAAACATAAACCTAACATTTTTAAGCTAATTAAGGAACCCTCGGTGCTGATTTAGATAATGATATTTGAAGCATTTGCAGAATCTGGAGTATGAATTCCTTTACTTCTCAATTCACTGCCCCTAGGGTAGGGATCCCTGACTAGACATGTGCTCACAAGTACCAGGGAGGTGGACATAACCTACGCATCCTGTGGATCCATGGTTTTATTGACGTCTCTTTCTTTTTTTCTTTCTCCAGGCAGAAACCTCATACCTATATACAGCCCCTCCTTATCCAAAGTTTCACTTCCCACAGTTTCAGTTACCTTCAGTCAACCACAGTCTGAAAACATTAAATGGAAAATTCCAGAAACAAACAACTCATACGTTTTAAATTGCATGCCATTCTGAGTAGCATGGTGAAATTTTGTGCTCAGGTCTGAGATGTGAATCATCCTAGTCCAGCGGATCCACACTGTAGACATTCCCTGCCCTTTAGTCACTTAGGAGCCGTATGAGTTATCAGATCAACTGTCTGTATCACAGTGCTTATGTCCAAGTAACCCTCATTTTACTTAATAATGGCCACAAGTGCAATAGATATGCTAAAGAGAAGCCATGAAGTGCTTCCTTTAAGTGAAGAGGTGAAAGTTCTCAACTTAATAAAGAAAGAAAAAAAATTGTATGCTGAGGATGTGAAGGTATATGGTAAGAACAAATCTTCTATCTGTAAAATTGTGAAGGAGAAAGACATTTGTTGTAGTTTTGATCCTCCTTCTGACAACAATGCCTATGTCATTCTCCTCACTTCATCCATCACGTAGATGTTTTATCATCTCACATCATCCAAAGAAGAAGGGTGGGTATAGTACAGTAGGTTATTTGAGAGGCCGCATTCACATAACTTTTAATTCAGTATAATTGGTTTATATTATTATTAGTTATTGTTGTCAATCTCTTATTGTGCCTAGTTTATAAATTAAACTTGATTATAGGCATGCATGTATATATAGGAAAAAAAGAGTACCTATAGTGCTTGGTATATGTGTACTTTCAGGCACTGGGAGTCTGGGAATGTATCTATCCCCTGTGGATAAGAGATTTTATATATATATATATATATATTGCAGATTTGGCCAGGACACCATAATGGATCTTGACCAGACAGGAGGATGTTGCGCGCGCAGGTGAGGCCTGAAACAGAGATGGAGACGGACACAGGGGCCTGCCCGAGCTGGCCCAGTGGCTCCAGCAGCCTGGAGCAGACACAGGCAAGGGGGCCGGGGAGGCCTGGAGCTGGCCAAGCTGTTGCGCTGGCTCAGGCAGCCCCAGAACGGGCACAGGCAAGGAGGCAGAGGGGGCGTGGGGCGGAAGTCATGCGCGGGTCCCAGCCTCCCACTGCACCAGTCAGGCCCGACTCCTATGGCAGTCGGTGCTGCACGAATCAGACTTGGGTCCCGGCTGCCCATGGCGGGTCTGGCCTGACTCTCATGGTGGCCCGAGGGGTGCCTCCTTGCATGGTGAGAGGTGGGGCGACTCCTCCAGCGATCCTCAACCACACACTGGGCCTCTAGTTAAGTAATAATAAAAGAATAAACTCTGTGTTTCGTGTACTCACAACTGCAAACCTACTTTTGCAAACCCCCTCCTATATATACAAGGCCACTGAGCTGAAAGAGGAGAGGAACTTCCCAAGGGAGCAGGACAGGACTGAGTGGAGGCTGAGAGGATGCTCAGGGGCCCATCTAGGAGGAATCAGGGAAAAAAAGGCCTAGTCTCACTTTTGACTCCCACTCAAGGTTTTTAAATCATTATTTCTCCACTTTTTCAGGTCAGAGCACACACACACACACACACACACACACATACTGATAAGATACAATGGCAGGGTGGAGAGGGGGGAGACATTGAAGCTGCTGGTGCTGACTATCCCAGACCCTCAGGGTAATAATGGGAACTTCTGGCTATTTGTTTAAAAAACACACAAAAGCCTTCTATCATATCACACATATGTAATTAAAGTAAATGACACTATTTCTATAATTGGTAGGAAAATTTTCACTACCCTGTGACATCACTGTGAGTCCCTGTACCTGGTCACCTTCAGTCACAAAACTCAGTAGACAAGTCTAAATGGGAGTTTAAAACTGTATATCATAGGAAAAAATATCACGTTATTACTTTCATAAACTCTATAAGTTAGACACGAAAGTCTAAATATCTACTCATAGGTTAATTCAGAAGAGCTAATAAAAGAACTATAATTCCCAATTAAATAAAGAACAAAAATGTTCCAAGTTGCCAAATTAGCTATCTAGAATTAGTTGGGTCTAAATAAAACTCAGTCACAAGGGTAAAGAAGGGACTATTAGTACTTATATTGAGAGATTGCTATCTATGTTTCAGAGACTGTACCTTACCTCATTCCTTTCAGCATACTTCAGCCCATGTAGGCTGTCCTATCTCCCACCTCAAAATCAAAGACAAGCACAAAACAAAAGTCTCCTTAACGCCATGCCCCGGAGGTACTGCTCCATTCGTCTTCCCTTATCATCATATCAGTTCTTTTCAGAAGAATTCCATTCCCCAGCCTCCATTCCTTCACCCCCCTGCCCCCATTCACCACACCCATCAGGCTTTCAATCCCATCCACACCGCGGAAACTGCGCTTGACAAGGTCTCCAGTGCTTCCTTGCCAAGCCCACTGGCAAGGTCTTTATGTTTCTCTTGTTTGAACTCTGAGCAGTTTTTAAAACAGCTGACTGCTCTGTCCTTCCAGAAACACCTTTTTTGCTTTGGAGATGCCAAACTCTGCCAGGTTGCCTCTCACCTCTCTGGAGGCTGGCCTTTCCTCATGGCACTCCCTATTTTTTATAATAAAGATGTAATATGCAAATGGTCATTATGCTGTGAAGTATAAAGGCCAGATCACGGATCAGCAGGAGGGTGGGCAGCAAGCTAAAGCAGGTGGTGAACTACAGGAGGGGGCAGTGCAGCAAGCTTTGAGGAGAGTTGGAGGGTTGCGGAGGGAGCTACAGGAAGGCAGGGCAGTGGGCAGAGAGCTACTGGAGGGCAGCAGCGAGCTACTGGCTACAAGTGGGCAGCCGAGAGCTACAGGAGGGGGCAGGGCAGCAAGCTGGGGGAGGGGAGCAGGGAAGGGGACAGGGGTAGCTACTGGAGAGCAGGGCAGTGGGCAGAGAGCTACTGGAGAGTGGCAGCGAGGTATTGGTTAACTACTGGTGCACACATTCCTGCACAGGACTACTAGTTTTTTATAACCCTCCAGCCACCCTTGCTTTCCTTCTCTAAAACATGCCAAGCTTGTTCAAGTTTGTCTAGTACCTTTGCACAAACTGTTCTTTCTGCCTGTTTTTCACATGGAGGGTCTTCTTCATCATTCAGCTCAAATATCATTACCTTAGAGCAAGCATGTCAAACTCAAAGGCTAACACAGGCCAAATAAACAAGGCATGTGGCCCATGGGCCACGAGTTTGACATGCTTGCCTTAGAGAGTCCCTGATACCATTATCTAAAGTCACCATCCTGACCACCTTGTTCTCTCGTTACTGTTCTATTTTTTCATGTTTGTATTTCTATCTTAAATCCTTATTTGTGAACTTGTTCACTATTTTTCTTCCTCTCCAAGACTGTCAACTCCTTGAAAGCAAACTCAATATGTGTGGCAACCTGAAGAGACACATTATGATAGCCAGGTGCCAACATGACTTTCAGGTCCCTTTGCACACTGAATCAGGGCTAATCTATGTGACTAATAGAATACTAAAAAAAATGACAGCATGGGAGTCTTGCCTTGTTTGCTTGGATTACTTCCT
The DNA here is from genome assembly GCA_004026665.1 of Murina feae. Classification (NCBI taxonomy): domain Eukaryota; kingdom Metazoa; phylum Chordata; class Mammalia; order Chiroptera; family Vespertilionidae; genus Murina; species Murina feae. The sequence goes on from PVJC01000588.1 coordinate 90,739, forward strand.
TTGGGAGAAGCCAGCTGCCATGTTGTGAGGTCATTCAAGTAGCCCCGTGGAGAGAACTGAAGCTTCTTCTAACAACCAGTGCCAATTTGCCAGCTATGTGAGTGAGCCAGCAGACCCTTCAGGCCCAGGCAAGCCTTTCATTGACTTTAGCCTGCCAACAGCTGACTGCAACCTCATCAGAGACCCCCAAGCCAAGCTGGACTCACATTCCTGATCCTCAGAGACCAGGAGTGATAATAAATGAGCATTGTCGTTTTAAATAATTTAGGTTTTGTGGGTTTTTTTTAATGGTTTGTTGTGTAGCATTAGAAAATTAATGCAAATATTTATATTTTATTCCCTTGAAAAGAATGCTCAAACTGGCAAATGAATTCCTGCCCTTAACTTAACCATATTTGGCTTCACTGTGAATTCACATACTATCATCAGCCTATCCACAGTGTTTATTGATTACATGCTTTATGGCAAACACTGCTAAACTAGAGATACAGAGATGAACACGGTATGGCCCAGGCTCTCAAGTGGCTCCTGATAGAAGTTAAAAGCCAAAAGAATCTCTCTTGATAGAATTTAGGAGACAAAAAAGAGCATCTAAAAAGTTAACATAAACTAGAAATTAAAGGATGATGATTTTAAAGGGAGGCAAGAGATCTTCAGGTTTGCTTACAAAGGGAAATTTTCATGGTAGACATGGTCATGGACCTACATGAAAAAACATGGTTTAGATCTAGAATAGTTATGGTTCTCAAACTTTAGAGTGCATCGAAATCACCTGAAGAGCTTGTTAAAACTCAGATTTCTAGACCCTATCCCCAGAGTTTCTGCTTCAGTCAGTTTGGAGTGGGGTTCAAGAATTTACATTTCTAACAAGTTTCCAGATGATGCTGATGATGCTGGTCCAGAGACCACACACTTTGCTGCCTCCTACTCAAAGTGTGGTCCACATACGAGCAACATCAGTATCTCCTGGAAGCTTGTTTGAAGTGTAGATTCTCGAGCCTCACCCCACATCTATTGGATTAGAATCTTCATGTTAACAAGATCCCCAGGTAACTCGTGCACATTAAAGTTTGAGAATCTCTGCTGCAAGGGCAAAGACAGGTATGCTCTCTTCAGCAAGCTGACAAGTGCTGGATTAGCTGAGCACATCTGAGGTCAGGCCTAGACTGTGTATATGAGAGAATTCTTCTCTATGGTCAGCCCATTTGGTTTCATTGATTTTTCTTAGGCAGATCATTTTTTTTTTTTATTCATTGATTTCCGCTGCAGCACGAGTCTTCCTCATCAGTTCTCTGCAGGTTAATTTCAATTCATTTTGATTCATTTCCTCACCAGCTTGGCATTTCTCCCCTGGCACCAGGCAATGCAACTAATTGTGCTTGCCTGCAAGTGACCAGTTATGGCACAACTGTGGCAAACTGCAAAAGGTCAAGGGGATACTGCCTGTATAAAAGCAGAGAGGCTTGGATGCCTTCTGGAAAGCCAGGGAATGTGAGCCAGGGCCAGGCTTGGGGCCCAGAAGGGTCTCTGCTGTTTGCCAAGAAGCAGGTGACAAAATGAGCACATCTGTGGCAATGCTTTGAACACAGCTGAAAAATTCTACACTAATGCAAGGAGGAATGGGAGGTTTTCCACTGGCGATTTCGAGATAGATGTGGTGACGTCAGCTGCTCTGATGTTCAGCCCAAAGAATTTCATCTTGTGCTTTTTGTTGCTCTCGCAAAGGCCACGCTGCTCCCATAACAGAGGGAGCCAGTGTGTCTGTATTGTCATTTTAAGACTCAGGGAAAGAAAATCCTGGCCCTCAAATCTCCTGATCCCAAATTTTCCTTCTTTTCTTCTGTTATTTGTAGGTTTTCCTATTTTATCCCATTGACTAAAATCACATATGAGCTTCATTCTTCTAGGAGTATCGAGCTTCTTTTTTAAAAAGGGTTTTTTCCTTCTTTGTGGTAATGATCATTTCACAGATATATACTTATCTCTAAACTCATCAAGTTGTGTGCACTAAAAATACTCAGTTGGTTTTTTAAAAATATATATATTTGTATTTATTTCATAGAGGAAGAGAGGGAGAGACAGAGAGGAGAGAGAGAGAGAGGGAGAGAGAGAGAGAAGAAGAGAGAGAGGGAGGGAGAGAGAGAGAGAAAGAGAGCGAGAGAGAGAGAGAGGGAGAGAGAGAGAGAAGAAGAGAGAGAGGGAGGGAGAGAGAGAGAGAAAGAGAGCGAGAGAGAGAGAGAGAGAGAGAGAGATCAATGATGAGAGAGAATCATTGATCAGCTGCCTCCTGCATGCTCCACACTGGGGATTGAGCTGCAACCTGGGCATGTGCTCTGAGCAGGAATCCAACCATGACCTCCTGGCACTTAGGTCGACACTCAACCACTGAACCATGCCAGGTGGCAATAGTCAGCTTTTTGTATGACAATAATACCTTAATAAAAGTGGTTTTAAAAATAAATAAGTAAATAGACATTTTTTAAAAAAATCTTCTTTCAAAAGTCACATAGCAAACATTCATTATCTTTGGGCAAAGATGAAAAAGACAATCTCCTGAAGTAGGAAAGACACACGTTTTCAAAAACTGCCAAATAGTGCAATATGCACCTATGTGAGTGCACACAATCATTCCATTCTCTTACGCAAAGATTCCCACACTTTCGTGTAAGTGCACTCTTGGTAGGACATTTGCACAATGGCAAAGTCACCTAAGGACCCATTCTCAAAACCGTTTCCCCTCTTTATTTTACTATTTTCCCCACCTCCATTCATTGCACTTCCACCCTCCTCCACCTGCACCAGCCTGCCCTCCCCCCACAGCGAGCACCGCGGAGGGCACTCCCCGTTCTCGCGAGACCCTCGGCCACGCCTCCCCACGAGGCCCCGGTGCGCCAGGTCGCTCTCCGTGGGCCCTTCTCGAAGCTTCGCCCTGTTCTAGTGACGAAACCCATGCCTCGGCCGCTTTTCCTCCTCCACCTCCGCGCTCTCCGCTGCCTGCCGGCTGTGGGGCGCTGTCCGTGCCTCCGCGCCAGGGAGGAAGCCAGCGGACGCCCCGCGGTACCTGCACCCCCACAGCACCCACAGCACCCACAGCACCCCCACAGCATCCCCACAGCACCCACAGCACCCATAGCACCCACAGCACCCAGAGCACCATAGCACCCCCACAGCACCCACAGCACCACAGCACCCACAGCACCCACAGCACCCACAGCACCCACAGCACCCAGAGCACCACAGCACCCAGAGCACCACAGCACCCAGAGCAGGCTCCGCGGAGAGGCAGCCCATACGAAGAGACCTTGGGGGGCGTAGTTGAGAGATAGTGGAAACGCGGCCCACCGACCGACCAACCGACCAACCGACCAACCGTGGCTCACTGGGCCTTCCCCTCGCAGCTCACTGGGGACGAGAACCCGCCACGCGCCTCCTCCCTGCGTTCTACCTGCACTTGTTTATTTTTCTTTCTTTTTTTTTTTTTTGACATTTACACCCTGGATCGTTTGGCTTTTCTGTCCTTCACCCAGAAGTGCACGGCGGCCACATTTCACGGCTGAGAAATGGACACACCTGGGGACATTGGAACTTGTGGAAATGAGGTGAATGCTGCGGAGAGGCGCCGTCCTGGCGAACCAGCTCGGCTTTGGACGCCGAGACCCGAGCCTCGACCTTTGCTGGTGGGTGTGCGCCGGGAGTGTTTCCAGATATAACGGTGCCTGAACTAAGGTTGTGAACACGGCTTCCGCTCGACACTGTGACAGGACGTGTGTTGTGAGCGAGTGGCGGAGGTTCCGAGGCAGGAGCAGGGAGAAAACCCCAGCATCATTCTGCCGCAGGCCCAGGGAGGAGCCGTGTTTGTTTACGTTCTGGGCAGCGAGGGTGGGCGTTTGGGTGGGCTTTGGGTGGGGTGAGCATGCAGATGGAGTGCGGGAGGGGCCTGCGATGTTTTCTGTGGGTCACAGATCACCCTAGAATCTAGCATCTGGGGCCTAGATGCTCTGTGAAGGTGGCCGAGAGCAAGGGGTCAGTTAGGAGACTTATCATTTAGGTCAGAGGGGCCAGTCACTCACCTGTTAGTATGAATTTACAGAGACCCATTGCTTCCCTTCAGAGCTCTGGTTGATATTGGTGGTCAGGAGGTGTGGGTTTTACCGAGGTAGTGAGATGGCAGCAGGACATTTTGAGGCCGTGGTTGCAGCTGGGGAGTCAGGTTTGGTGGAGGGGTGTGCCTCAGTGCACAGGGGCCACTTCTGGCAGCCCTTCAGCCACTGAATCCATGAGATTGGGACAGGGAGGCAAGGGTGGGATTTAAAAATCGTGGGAAGGACAAGAATGATTCACGTATAAGGTGACCAGATTTAAAGTGGTACGCCATTGATGGGGGGGGGGGATTTTTTTTTTTTATTATTATTATTACTTAAAATATTACAAAGAGTAATTGGGACTTTTTAAAAATGCCGCAGGACGTGGGACAAATTGTTAAAAATCGGGACGTCTGGTCACCTTAGCAAGGAGCCAGCCCGGGGTTGGCGTCAGCTGCATTGATGGGTACGCCAGTGTGGGATTGTGGAGTACTCTCCGAGTCCAGGTTTCAAAGGTGAAATATCTCCTGAACATTTGTTCTTGTATTTACGAGTGTGTCTAACGAGTCTGAGATTAAGAGAATAGTTTAGAGATTAACTAATCAAGCATTCTGTTGCCTCGGTCCTTCTGGTGCCTCGTTTGATCAGTTTAGTAGAAGCAAGAGACCTTAGTTTACAATCACAGAGCCCAAACCTGCATTCCCAGTAGGGGAAAAATGAGCTAGCACGCTGGAAAGGTCAGAGGGAAGTTCACCCATAGCATGGAAAACTGAAAAATGACTTGTTACATCCCTTGTCATGGGTCTAATTTGTTTAAAATCAAATCCATCTGTTCATTTCACACTCTTTGTTCCACTTCCTCGCTGCAGTCCACAGCGGATTACTCCATGACTTTGAAAACTGGCTGCATTTACAATAAGCTAATAACTTATTCTGGGGTTAACTGCATCAAGATATTCTGGAAAACAACCAACATTCATTATCTATCTACCAACCTACCTACCCACCTATCATCTATCTGTATCTCAAAAACAAACTGTTTAGTGTGGCACCATGACATGGAAAAAACCCTTGAAGTTTCCTTCTTCAGACATACTGTTTTCAGGTGGGGGGTGCGGGGGGGGGGAAGGTTTCTGACACTCCACAAGGCCTTCCTCTCACTCCCCACATTCTCTGCAAAGGCGCCTTTGCCTCCCAGGTGCGGTACATCACAAAAGACTTCTTGGCTCAGTTGATTCCGTTTATGATCTTCAAATCTTAATTTCAAATGAAGCTTGCTCCTTTTCAGGAAAGAATTATCTTCTGTGCAGTAAACCAGCATCCCCTGAGGCATTCATTTGAGATGCATCAATTCCCTTAAGGTCTCCTAACCCATTAAATTCTGTACAGTATTTCTGGTTAACTAATGGATCATTGGAAAAATGGGATTGCATGCAAGATATAATTCAAAGAAATGTGCTTGGGGTTGCTGGCCAATCCATTCATAGGAACATTTGCTGATTGGGAAAATATTTTATTTTTTTTGGCTTACTCCTTTGCCAGACCACACAAACAAGTGAAGGTTGTTATTTTTTTTATTTCTTGGACCTAATTCTGAAGACACAGCAGCAGTGAAATTTGTGATTTTTTTGTTACTGCTCCTGATTAAGAAATGACTGGTTGGCATTTAAACTCAGTTGGATATGTACACTCTGTGGATATTGCCATTCCCCCTCCCCACCTTGTTGAGTGCTAGTTATTGCTAGATCTTATCTTGCATTCATTCCTGTCTTCTGAAGGGCCAAACATTTGGAAATATAATATTTATGAAGTTGGATATTAAAATGGCAAATGGTTTAAAGCTGAGGAATGGGTGTTGAAAGATCCAGCACTTGCACTCACAGTAATTTTACATTTTTCATTACTGAGGTAATTAAAAAATTCCTTAGGGCTGAATTATAGTAAAATTTTATGTATCCTTCTACTAAGCATAAACTAATTTTCTTTCCCACTGGACAGTGTTAATTTAAGTAGGAAACATATTTAATTCTATCTCATTTATTCATATTATGAAAAATTGCAAACCTTACTAATTTTATTCAACATCATTTATTTCTAAATATTCTTAGGTTCAGTAACAGATACACATTTAGTATTAAAGGTTAAGCAGAAATGAAAGATGGAATTTTTTGTCTCACCAATGACCTTTCCTAGTTCATTCTGAATTCTTGGGTGCCCCCAGGAAAGCCATGGGTCTGAACCCTTGTTCATGAAGGCCATAAAATTTGTCTATAAGTGTTTTGTGTGGGGGTTTTTTTTTTGAAGTTGAAGAATATATGAAATGCTGTGTGATCTCGGACAAGTCCTTAACTTCTCTTTGCCTGTGAAAGAAATTTTATGAGCTACATTCTCTCCCTTACCTAATTCTTGAAGTAGCAATTGAAATGCTCAGAGAAGTCCTTTGAATCTCTCCAGCTACAGGGTGCCATTTTGAGTCTTACTGGTTCCAGTGGTATTAACTTTAGGGTTCTCATATGGACAGAGAAGTGAATATAGCATGTAAGAAGCGGTACAGATTGGGTTAAAAACCAACATGCTTAAGCAGGAACTGAGGACAGCCAGTCTTGGCGCTGAAATGGTTCACCCATTGGGAAGTTATGCCCAAGAGAAATGCAATAACAGGGAAGAGGGAGGATGGGAGAGAACATCATGCCCAGTGCTTGAGCTGAATCCATGTGGAACCTTGACACCTGGGAGAGGCTTTGTAGCGTACTTCATGAGTCAGGGGGTGGCTTGGGCATGGGGGAAGATCCATTGCTAGCCTAGGAGGAGGCAAAGGAGGAGGGAAAGGAGGAGGAAGAGCTGCCATTTCTTATAAGGTGCCCTGCCAGTGCTGACCATGATGGAGTGAGGTTCACAAGCATTGCCTCTTGTGACCCTCACAACCACCGCACTGTAACAGCTAGGGAAACAAAAAGTTCTGATTAGGTCACTTGGCTGAGTTCCCTTAGCTCCTAAGATTTAAAGGGCAGCTTTGACTTGAAGGGCCATTCCCATGCTTTTCCACAATGTGGCATTGCTGTCCTTACGGGTATACATTTCATGTCCACCCCACTCTTTTCAGCCCACATCTAGATGGGGGTTTCCAGAACTAGCTCTGCAGGGGACTTGTGCAGAGGCTGAGGCCTTTGCCTAGACCCAATAAATGGGTGAGGCTCATAGATAATGACTGGTGTCAATCAGAGGGTATTTGCATTTTAATTAGGGGACTCTTGATTCTATTCAATTCAGTCAATTAATGTGTTTGGAGGGTTATTATAGTCCTACCTCTGAACACCTTTAAATTCAAAACACACTTTGCCTTTAAGGCTCAGGGTCACCAAAATAGGCCTCCTGGGTAGGAAAAATATGGATGATGAAGTTTCAGATTTCACAGCTAGGAAGTGGAGGAGATAGATCAGTTAGAGCAGGAATCTTATACACCCTTCACATTTCTACTGTTTAGGTGAACCTGCCTTCAAAACCAGCAAGCCAGGATGATCTCACATCAACGTGACAGTACCCAAGGTTTAACAAGTTCCACACCAAACCTTGTTCCTTTTCCCTTTGAGAAGATCCTTTTTGCTTACCTTTAGGCATACCTGGTATGATAAGGAGCTGAAAAAGAAAACACAACACTGCTATATTTAAAGTGTGTGCGTGTGTGTGTATATCCTATATAATAAAAGGGTGATATGCAATTGACTCTAACAGCAGAATGACTGGAAATGACTGGTCACTAGGACACATACTGACCACCAGGGGGCAGATGCTCAATGCAGGAGCTCTGCTCAGCCACAAGCCAGGCTAATGGCTGCCAGCACAGCAGTGATGGCAGAAGCCTCTCTCGCCTCCTCAGCAGTGCTAAGGATGTCTGACTGCAGCTTAGGCCGGATCCCTGCTGGCAAGTGAACATCCCCCAAGGGCTTGCGGGCTGCCAGAGGGATGACTATCTGCCAGCTTAGGCCTGATCCCCCAGGAAACAGGCCTAAGCCAGCAGGTAGACATGCCCTGAAGGGTCCCAGACTACACACACACACACACACACACACACACACACACACACACACACACACATACATATATTTATATATTGATTTCAGAGAGGAAGGGAGGGAGAGAGAAATAGAAACATCAAATGATGAAAAAGAATCATTGATTGGCTGCCTCTCACACACCCCATTTCAGGATCCCTGCAACCTGGCCATGTGCCCTGATTTGGAATGGAATTATGACCTCCTGGTTCATAGGTCGTTCCTCAACCACTGAGCTACGTGAGCTGAGCCATAACACTATGAAAGTGTTGGCAAATACAGCAGAGACTCTATGATCCTTCCAGTGGCCTCCTGATCTGGTGAAATGGGTTGTATTTCTGCTTTAGTTTTTACTTATCTGTCAAGGTCAGGTACTTTTTTTTTTTTTTTTTTTTTGCAGTAGAAAAACCTGTTCCCTTTTTATTTTTTATTTTTTTTTTACTTCTTAACATTTAATTAGCATTCCTGAAGTTTTTTTTTTAATAGGAAAAAAAAATTTTTTAAAGCATTTTAGTTTTCTCTAAATTCTAGAGGCATGAGGTTCTTAAGATTACTAGGATGTCTGCATTTTTTTCTAGCACAGTCTCTGTTCAACACCTTTCCTGGGGCAGGCCTCAGTATCCTAAGGCTCACTCTAGCCTTCTTATACTCTAATATTACAATATTACTCTAATGTTAGTACAGTCATTATTATAGCATAGAACATGTTGTCCAAAACTTTCTTGTTTATATGCTTGTCAAATGATGGCCTCTAGATGCAAATAATGAGAGTGCAATGGTTACTTATTTTCATATTGATGGTCTCAGCTAGCATCACTTTAGGAAAGCAAAGCTGACTCAAATCTCTGCTGTTGATTTACCTGCCCCATGTAACTCCACCTGACCTGTTCTGCTGCTCACTTCCGTTTTGTGGAGCAGGCAGCCTGTTCCCCCTTTCTTCAAAAGTGGCTTTCAGACAGCTGGGACACAGTATCTTGCAATGTGTCTGCTCATTTGCCTGTCTCCTCCACTCGACTGAATCCCCAGCAGGAGGAGCCTCGCTTGTTCATTGTTGTGCATTTTTAATTCAGGCAATTAAAAAATACTTGAGTGGAACAATGAGTAGGTGTTTCTTTAATCAGCCTTTCTCTTCTTCCCTTCTCATATCCTTATTAAATCTTTTAGTGTGAATATGTATTACTTATGAGAAAAAAAATAAATGAAAATAAAGGTGTTAGCTTTTAAAACGCAATCTAGGCAGAGCATAAAGCAGTGTTGCAAGCATGTTTTAAGAAATGTTTATTTTTTGAAATGCATTTGACTATTCATAAGCACCTACCAGGTAGAAGACACAGTCTCTACGTGCTTGCCAAAGACGGCAACCTGCTGCGCAGCACTCCGTCATTCCTTTCTGGCTCATCTTTCCAACCTTCCCATCCCGTCACTTAAAAAGCACCAGCTTAGCCCCAACTCTGTAAACAGAAATTACTGAAAGCTAATCATTTCTGGTAAGCAATTTAGGAGACATTTAAGTCACTAATATATGTGCGATCCCCTCTTTTACTGCAATTTCCAGGGAAAGAGCTACAAAGTGATATGTGGCAATAACAAATTCAGAAGGAAGGGAATATGAAATTCAGTGAGCAGCGTGAATGATTTGCTGTTAGCATGGGGCCCAATAACACTACAAAGCTATAAACTCTGTCGATCTAGATTGCCCAGTTAGGTGGCAGAGATGCAATTTGTCTTTTCTGAAGATGCCTGCTAGTTGCTAGCTCCATCTCCTGTCACAGCCTATTAGCTCCCCAAGAAAATTGGTGGGAAATTGCCTGCAGATTGGAGGAAATTGCATCTCCAGGCCTTGGAAAAAATGTAGGATAGCACAACACTGACCCTCCCAGAGCAGCTATTAATTCAGCAAAAAGTGACCTTTGACTTGCGAGGAAACAACTTTGCTATTTGCTGCATAAAGACTGTATTATGTGCAGCCAAAGGAGGGTGCAAATTATTATCCTAGCCAGGCTCGCAGCCAACCTGCTTTTGAAAGTCTAAATATTAGTTAGGAGATTTTGTTTGTTTACTTGTTTTAGGTACAGAGAGTTTGTGTATTGTAGCTTTGCAGGGAGAGAATGGTTCGGTTGGCTTGTTTTTGAAAACACCTTTTTGCCTCAAGTTAAAAAGAAAAAAGTAAATTGTCTCCAGGAAATGCTATGAATCTCTCAGACAAAAATCCAGGAAGTAAATCTTTCAAAGATGAGATTAAAGGACAAAGCTGAGCACATTGGAGCATTGTTTTGTTTCTCCCTTGTTCTGCTGCTTATTCTTCTGGGGCTTCCCCACCTCCCCTCCCTAATTGTGTTTTACAATTCTGTCTATTTCTACTCACCTCTGAATTATTTTTTTATAGACCATCCCCAGAAGTTCAGACATCAAGATAATTGAGTGTTCCACGGGGGTACATATTGTGCATATTTTAAGCATCATTAACTTTATGTTACAAAAAAAAAAAAAAGTAAAGATCCTGACATGATATTTACAGGCCTACATTTCTACCTAGAAGGATCTGAGCTCCCATATATAAAGGATATTGTTGGAGAGGGAGAATAGTTTAGCTGCTCCTGAGTGCTCTCACTGCCTTTGAATCCTAAACACTGTCCCCTACGCCCATCCCCGTTGCTGGGTCATTCATTTTCAGTGCCCTCGACAGCAAATCTGAAATGAGATGGCAGGATGTAGATCATCATTGCTATAATAATATAAGACATCAGCCATGTTGACAAGGAGAGCCCCCCACAGGGAAAAAATACTCCAGTGGTCGCTCCATATCTACTCTAATAAAAGAGTAATATGGAAATTAACCATCTCTGAGATGCCTAAGCCATGCTCACCAGCCAATCAGAGCAGCTGTATGCAAATTAACTCAGCCAAGATGGAGGCTGGAAGCCATGGAGTGAGCAGTGGCAGGTGCAGCGCAGGTGGTGGCAGGGCGGGTGGGGGTGGGGCGGGGCGGGCAGCAGCGGGTGCGGCCTGTACCTGTGCGACCTGGACAAGGTCCCCAAGAACCTGGAGTTCTTCGAGCTGCTGGGGCCAGACTACAGGGCCAGCTCCGAGGCGGGCATCTTGCTCCCCGTAGAGCCTCTGGATGGGTTCCCAGTCAATGGCCCTGCGGGGGCCCAGAGCTGGAGCCCGGGCTGGCGGCGACGGGGGTGGGAAGGGCGGAAGCCTACCATACCCCGAGCCCTGGAGTGCTCCAGGCTGTCCCGCGACTAAGAAGCCGTCCCTGGCAGCCCCCCATGGCAGCTCAACCTTGACCGAGCCTTTGTGCTTCCTGTACCCCACCATGGTGAACTCCCCTGGTGGGGAGGACGGGCCAGGCCCTTGGCCTCTTTCGACCCCTTCTTCTCAGACTGTGTCCTGCCACAGCCACCGCCCTGCCAGGTGTCTTAGATCTGTGCGGGGGCAATGGCCACACCATTTACTGCAGCCTCTGGAGACCTGACAGGGTTTGGGAAGGGGACCAGAGGGAGGAGGGAGCACCCCAGGACTGACATGACATACCCTCCCTTCTGTGAGAGACTGCTGTGGACATTCCAGGTCTTTCCCCAGATGAAAGGATGATGGGAAAATGCACATGGAGATGAAACCCATGGGGTGAGGGTCCCCACTGGGGGGCTTGGCCAGCCTGCGAACAGCCAGCAGCCCCTCACCCAGGTTGGCCAGGCACACCAGCAGGTGGATATCCCCCAAGGGGTCCCAGACTGCCAGAGGGCACAGGCTGGGCTGAGGGACCCCCCCCCTGAGTGCACAAATTTTTGTGCACCGGGCCCCTAGTTTATATATGATAGAAAGCATTGCCCACCCATTTATATGCTCATAATTTAAGATCAAAATTGGTCCTTAAAAAAAATTGGTCTCAGTTTTGATACACCAGCTTTTTCCCCCCTGTGAATTGCAGTGTTACCCCCAACTCGCCTATTATTTGCACAGATCCCTAATTGGGCAATGAGACTCCCCTTGTTTTCTCCGGAGTTGAGAGGTTTTCTTTAGATCTGCTGTCTAATTGAATTTTGTCCTTGCTTCTAGAGGGAAAGTCTTGGAAACCATATCATATCAGAGAATGCTGAATTTAGCCCGAGAATTTCTGAGCTTTTATATCGGCTCTGCGCTCTTGGGTAATTTTTTAAAGCTTTTAGGGCCTCAGTTTCATTATCTAAAGAACAAATTAAAAAATTGATGTTCTCTAAGAACCCTTCCAAATTTCAAATCCAGGGTAAACAGATGGAATTCAATTTATTTTGAATTCTACAAGCACCCAGTATGCAACCAGATAATTTATTATATACCAAGTGAGTACTTGTTTATGAGTCCAGAAGAGTCCAAAGTTCTTATGACATGATCCCTGGATTCATACTAACTACCAGGGTCAGTGGACAATGGGTGACAGAAAGCCCGCCATAGGAGTGCTGCTAGACTCCCTGTACATAGCCCCACATTATGGAATTTTAGAAGGAGTATCAGAAGAGGTCCAGTTAACTTTGGAAAATATGATAAGTGAAAAAAGCCAGGCACAAAAAAATCACATATTATATGATTCCATTTATATGAAATATCTAGAACAGGTTAATTCATAGGGACAGAAATCAGATTAGTGGTGGCCAGGGGCTGGGAGAAACAGGAAATGGGGTAATGGAGGGAGTGATTGCTTGATGGGTATAGATTTCCCTTTTGGGGAGATTGAGAATGTTTTGATACTAGACCTAGGTGATGATTAAAAAACATGGTGAATGTACCAAATGCCATTGGATCGTATACTTTAGAGTGGTTGAGTTAATGTTATGCAACTATTACCTCAATAAAAAAAAAGTCTATTTAAATTGATGCATAAAAGAACAAATGCAAAAAAATATATAATTACTTAAAATTTTAGCTCAGGCAGCATTACTTTTGCCACATTACAAATCACTCTGTGACCTTTCTTAACTGCATTTGTTTCTAATCTGTCCATGATAATGGTTTGAGAAATGACTGGGTGTTCTCATGTATCAGAACTATAACTCCTCAACCCCAAGAACCAATGCTGGGGTTCTTCTCAAGGGGTTGGGGAAATGGGGCTGGTATTTCAATTTTCAGATGATTTATAACCATTTTTCCTACAGTCTCCTTCAAAATCCAATTCAAGTGTCTTGTCTGCTGAAAAGTTTATAACCCTTCAAGCTGAAAGAGATCTCTGCCTTCTCTGAGCAATTGGCATTTAACCAACCTACTTAGGGCTTTGCTCGCATCCCATCTTGGATTATGGTTGTTTATTTTTCAGACATGCTTCACCTCCCTACTCGAGGCCAGAATCACATCACCCTTACTTTTGTATGCTCCCAGACACCAGCATATACTCAGTAAACATTGGCGCTTTTGCTCTTGTTTTCTTCTTTACCTGAAATGTGCTTTGTAGGTGAAGTCCACAGCAGTCCTTTCCCTCTTCCTTCTTAGCTGCTGGGTATTTTAAAGAATCAACCCCTTCTTATTCTTAATCCCTGAAATACCTCCCTATTTGTATGTCACCCCAGCAACCACCTTGATGCATATTCCAAATCAGCATATTCCAAATCTGAGATTCCACAGATATTGCAGATTTGGGCCACATACCTGGAGCTGAAGGTGACTACTGTTTGCCATGGCGTGGGGAGAGCTTGCCTGAGAACAAAGCTAACATGAGAAAAAGCAAAGAGGAACACTGGAGAGAGACTTGTTCTGGGAATATTGTTTGGATACCAGGGTTCTCCTGGATTTCTCAGTTTCATAAACCAACTGTTCCTCTTTTGTGCTGAAGCCAGTTTGAGTTGGGTTTCTGCCATTTGTCATTCAAAGACTACTGCCTGATACATTTTTGGTAGCTCTGCAAGGCCTGGAAAGTCCTCACTATCTCTTCATTCATCCTGTTATTTATTATCCTACTTTCAACAGAGATTTATTGAGCATTGGAACAGAAGCAAATATATCTAATCTAATAAAAGAGGAATATGCAAATTAACCATCAATCCGAGACACCTAAGTCACGCCCACCAGCCAAGCCACGCCCACCAGCCAGTCAGAGCGGCTGTATGCAAATTAACCTAGCCAAGATGGAGGCTGGCAGCCATGGAGCTAGAGTAAACAGGAGGCTTCCGGTGCAACTGCCTGACTAGGCTGGCGGGCCTCTGCTCAAGCAACAATGTTTCAATTATAGAAGCCACGGAACTGAAGCAAACAGGAGGCTTCCATTGCCTGCCTAGGCCTTTGCTCAAGGTAACAAAGTTTCAATTATAGAAGATAAATAAACCCCAGAAACCTAATTCCAGCCAGCCTTGCTGGGACCCTGGGTCAATGGGAGCTGTGGGCAGCCTGAAAATGGCCCTCAGCCCCTCACCCAGGCTGGCCATACCCCCATGGGGTGAGGGTCCCCACTGGGGGGCTTGGCCAACCTGCAAACAGCCATCAGCCCCTCACCCAGGCTGGCCAAGCATGCCAGCAGATGGACATCCCCTGAGGGGTGCCAGACTGCGAGAGGGCACAGGCTGGGCTGAGGAACCCCACTCCCAGTGCACAAATTTTTGTGCACCGGGCCCCTAGTAAAAGAATATGATTGTTTTTGCTTCTAGGGGGTGATATTTACAGAAAGCCTTCTATTTAAGCAGTATTATCTCCTTTAATTTTTACATTAGTCTCACAAGACTATGAGATGGGTAATTACCTGCATTTTGTATATGGGGAAACTGAGGATCAGAGGTTTTCAAATCATTTAAATAAACAGCTTGCAGTTTGATCATTTGGACTTTAACTTGGGACATTACTTCCTTTGTTATTTGCCTTGCATTGTGATTTTGTTTTTGTCTCTTCTTCTGGACTCTAAATCCCTTAAAGGCAGGGACTATGGCTTACTTTTCAATCAGCCATAGCTTTTAGCAGTCTCTTAATGATGATAAAGTTCCATAAGCATTTTTTGTATGTGACTTGATATATAAGTGAACTGAAGCTGAATGAATAATTTGTGGTGGCCTCTGAAATCCAAACCAGAATTTACATCTCTGGATGCATAGAAGCTAGAAATGCCAAAATGCTATTTCTGAAGCCCAGAATATTGTATACCTGAATAGCTTTCTCTTTCCTCTGAGCCATCAAACCCATCATGGGGCATATGTAGAGCCATCAGGACTCAGCATTAGCAAAGATTTACCATTAAATGAATGATGCTTAAACTAAAGGGATACTTGAAAGGCCATATGTATAAAATTTGTAAAAGAAAAATATATAAAACATATTTTTTAAGATCATAGTTTCTTTCCATTCCAATTTCCCTTCCTCTATTCTTTCTCTTGCATAGAGATGGCATTGGAATGGCTTGGTATGTTGGGGAACTATCTAAGAGAAAGTTGAGTTGGCAGGATGTGTAGTTTGTGTTTAGTGAGATGGTTTTATGTGGTTCACAGTCACTTTTAGAAGTACATAGTGAATATTTATTTAGAATGAGAATTAGGCTAGGTGATCTGCTATGCAAATGCATCCAGGAATGCTCCTGTTGTCCATTGTGATAACTGACCCACTGTTGTGCCATGAAGGCATGGGGAGTTGTCTTGCTTTATGAGTATGTCTTATAGAGCCTGGCATTGTAAGGATGGTAGTAGTGGAGGAAGACAATAATTTGAAACATATGGAGTCAGAAACTAGTGTGAATTTTTCCAGTTGCCATCTCTTATTAAAAAATTTGGCTCTCATGGAAGCCTAGTAAATGGAAGTTCTTTCCTCTCAGGAATAGAACCCAATAATGCAACAACATGTACAATTATAAAGATGTACAATAATTTTTTCTTTTGTGATAGGAATGAGGAAATACAAAATTGGTATAGGACTTTGCAAGGGACCCATGAGGGACCCTGGAACTGTAGCTTCATCTGCTTCATGGTAAATCTGCCTTTGAGAATGTTTATTAATATCATTATTATAGCGAGGAGACAAAATGGCGGTGGAATAGGTGGACATATCCCCAGCCTTGTCCCGGAGCAGATAGAACGAGCAAATAAATTGGATAACATCCACCTCAGGTTGGTGAAGTAGACACAGCTGGTGAAACATTTCACAGCCAGGAAGGACAGAGGACACCTGGATAACGATAAAATTGGGGTTCTGGCCTGGGGAGAACTGAGCCCAGAGGGTCAGAGGAAAACCGCCTGGCACAGAGGCTGCGTCCCTTGGGTCAGGCACAGTGTCTGTCTGTGGAAAGGAGATCTGCAGGACTGCTGGTGGCAGGAGATTCTAGATCTGGGTCCACAGTCGGGACAGACTGAGCCCAGAGGGGGCATTCAGGACAGCTGGTCAGACGGCATGATGCTGAGAGGAGAGGGGCTTGCAGAGGCGCAGTTCTTTCCCCTCTTTGTGGTCTTTGCTTTCCTTCGCTGAACCTAGTTCATAGGACCTTTCAGATACACTCTCTCGTGACTAAGATGTGGACTTGTGGAGTCTGAGGAGAGGAGAAGGTCTGGGAGAGGTGGCCACGAGTCTGGCACTGAGTCATATCTTTTGCGCAGGACCTAGGTAGCCATTTTCTCCTGAACAGATAGCCCCTCCCTGCAGTCTCCAGGCAACCAATACAGCCATACCCAGACTACACCCAGAGTGGTATAAAGGAAAAAAAATCTGAATAGCTCCTGAGAATCCACAGGGACTGGCCTGAAGAGAGGCCTTCAGTCCCAGCAATAGGAAACTAAGAAGCCACAGACAGTACAGAAGAGTGGGATCTTAATTAAACCAGCCAAAGGAACAACACTTCAAATTTTCATTTTTATTTTATTATTATTTTGTTATCTCTTTTTTCTTTCTTCTTTATTTTCCTTTTTTTCATTTCTTTATTTTCTGTTTTCTTTATGCATTATTTATTTTCCATCATTATAATTTATTTTTTCTGTTTTCTATGCTATTTTTTAATTAATTAAAAAAATTTTTAAATTATTAGAGGCACAGAGCACAAAATTAGTGTGTGTGTGTGTGTGTGTGTGTGTGTGTGTGTGTGTGTTGTCCCTCAGCTCAGCCTGCACCCTCTCTAATCTGGAACCCCTTGGGGGATGTCCAACTGCCAGTTTAGGCCCGATCCCTGCGCAGACATCCCTCTCGCAATCCAGGACCACTGGCTCCTAACCACTCACCTGCCTGCCTGCCTTGCCCCCACTGGCCCTCTCCTACAGGCCAGTTTGCCCCCAATTGCCCTCCCCTGCTGGCCTGATTGCCCCTAACTCCCTGCCAGCCTGATTTTGCCCCTAACTACTCTCCCCTGCCAGCCTGATCTTGCCCCTAACTGCCTCTGTCTCAGCCCCCACCACCATGGCTTTGTCCAAAGGGAAGTTGGATGTCCGGAAGATGGCCAGTTGACCTGGTCTAATTAGCACATCACCCTTTTATTAGTATAGATAGATGATATAGAATAGGATTGCTTAAATGGGGTGGAAAAGCCTTTTTCAGTAGGTGGAGAGCTTTTGGCAGATAAAAATACATAACCCCTATACTGGATGGATAGCCAGCCATATGCACTATACTGCCAAGCCAATTATTAAAAAATTGAACTTACATCAAACACCTGTTTCTCTTAAAACCCCTCCTCAGCTTTCATCTTGGGTTCTGCCTTCATAGTTCACCCAGTCTTGGTTCTGATTGGTCAGTTTCTATGCTAGTCAGCATCAAAAGCTCCGCCTCCTAGGCAGCCATTGGCTCCTCATAGTTCATCCAGGTTTGGTTCTGATTGGTCAGTTTCTATGCCAGTCAGCATCAAAAGTTTTGCCTCCTAGGCAGCCATTGGCTCCTCTGGGAAATTCAGAATGGCCTTGCTGACAGTTGTCTCTCTGTGTCTATCTCAGGCCAGATCCACAGCCTCTGTGGCAGTTGCTGATCAGGCTCTGCCTCTTTCTCTGTGCCGGAGGCATAACGACCTCGCCATGCCTGCCTCTCTGCACACATACACCCGCCTCAGTGCCCGCCTGCTGGCCATCAGCCTTGCTGTGATAGGAGCCTGTGGGCTGCGGGAGAGGGACTGAGAGGTGCTCCATGCACTTCCTGGTGACTGTTTGGTTGTTATAGACACTAGCTTTTTACGTATTACACAAAAATTTGTGCCCTTGGGGGGTCCCTCAGCCCTGCCTGTGCCCTCTCACAGTCTGGGACCCCTCAGGGGACCACCTGCTGGCTTAGGCCCATTCCCCAGGGAATTGGTCCTACACTGGCAGTCAGACGTCCCTCTGGCAGCCTGGGAGCTCTCAGAGGATGTCCACTTGCCAGCGGGAAGCAAGCCTAAGCTGTAGTCGGATATCCTTAGCACTGCTGAAGAGGCAGGAAAGTCTCCTGCCACCACTGCTGTGCTGGCAGCTGGCAGCTGGCAGCCTGGCTTGTGGCTGAGCAGAGCTCTCCCTGTGAGAGTGCACTGACCACCAGGGGGCAGCTCCTGTATTGAGTGTCTGCCCCTTGGTGGTCAGTGTGTGTCATAGTGACCAGTCATTCCCAGTTGTTCTGCTGTTAGGGTCAATTTGCATAGTACCCTTTTATTATATAGGATTATTATATAGGATAGAGGCCTGGTGTATGGGTGGGGACCGGCTGATTTTCCCTGAAGGGTGTCCCAGATCAGGGTGGGGGTCCTGCTAGGGTTCCTAGCTAGTCTGGGTGAGGGGCTGAGGGACATTTTCAGACTGGCCACACTCCCTTCAGGGTGGGGTCCTTGCTGGAGTGCCTGGCCAGCCTGGATGAGGGGCTGAGGGCTGTTTTCAGGCTGGCCACAGCCTCTTCAGGGTGGGAGTCCCCACTGGGGTACTTGGCCAGCCTGGGTAAGGGGCTGATGGCTCTTTGTAGGCTGGCCACAGCCCCTTCAGGCAGGGGGGTCCTGCTGGGGTGCCTGGCCAGTCTGGGTGAGGGGCTGATGTCTTTTTGCAGGCTGGCCACCACCCCCAGCCACCCAAGCTCCCAGCAAGCCTGGCTGGAAGCAGGTATCTGGGGTTTATTTATTTTCTATAATTGAAACTTTATTGCCTTGAGCAGAGGCCACAACCAGCCAGGGCAGGCAGGAAGCTTGGTTTCCTCTATCACGGGGGCAACCGAGCCTCCTGCTTGCTCCAGCTCTGTGGCTGCTGGCGGCCATCTTGGTTGGGTTAATTTGCATGTAGTAGCTTTGATTGGCTGGTGGGCGTGGCTTGGGGTGTAGCAGAGTGACACCAATTTGCATGTTTCTCTTTTATTAGGTTAGATTATTTTCTTCTTTCTCTTTTTTCTTATCCACTCATCTTCTTTCGACTTCTCTATACTGAACTGAGGTCCTCCCATATTCATCCAATTCTTTTTTTTTGTTTTTTGTTTTTTTCATCCAATTCTTAAACTTACTTTCTGTATATAAGATTCTGCCCTCACCCTCTTTACTGGGAATTTGGTGTTTGTAAGTTTTGGTTTACCTGTTTGTCTTTGGTGATATATATACATACACATACACACACACACACACACACATATACTAGGGGCTCGGTGCACAAAAATTTGTGCACTCAGGGGGGTACCTCAGCTGGCCTGTGCCCTCTCGCAGTCTGGGACCCCTCTGGCGATGTCCATCTGCTGGAGTGCCTGGCCAGCCTGGGTGAGAAGCTGATGGTTGTTTGCAGGCTGGCCACAGCCCTCATTGACCCAATGTCCCAGTGAGGTTGGCTGAAATCAGGTTTCTGGGGTTTATTTATCTTTTATAATTGAAACTTAGTTGCCTTGAGCAGAGGCCTACTCACGCAATGAAGCCTCCTGTTTGCTTCAGCTCTGTGGCTTCTATAATTGAAACATTATTTCCTTGAGCAGAGGCCCAGCCGGCCTAGGCAGGCAGTTTCTTCCATTCCTGGTGCAATGGAAGCCTCCTGTTTGCTCTAGCTCTGTGGCTGCCAGTCGCCATCTTGGCTGGGTTAATTTGTATACAGTGTCTCTGATTGGCTGGTGGGCGTGGCTTAGGTGTAACAGAGTGTCAACTTGCATATTACTCTTTTATTAGATTAGATATATATATTATTTTCTCTTTCTTCCTTTTTCTTTTTCTTTTCTCTCATACCATTTTTTTTCTCTCTTTGATATCATTTGTGCTCTCTTTTCTCTCCCCTAATTCTCCTTTCTCTAATGGTTCCTTATATTGGGGTTATTGGTATTGTGAGTACATTTCTCTTTTGTTCCTTTTATGTTCTGTCATGTCAAGGTGAATTTTATCCTGTTTGGCCAATGTGCTAGAGAGTGAGTCACATGACCAGACACCCAGAGAGGAGACTCCATCTACAAATGGGTCAATAACCCTCCAGACCCAACTACACAGGCAGGAAGAAGGTGGCAGAAAGAGAGAGTGTGAGTGAGGGAACAAAAGAGGAGTGTGCAGTTGTGTGGGCTGTGTGTATGACTGAGGCACACTGAGATCCCACAGGACCTTCAGGGGCTGGCTAAACAGGCTTACCTAACTAGGCAGCCTCTGCTAATGTTGCAAACAGCCCACAGCAGCTAACTCTTCCTCAGAGGATTCACCTTTTGAAGGGGATAGCTGCTGTGACTGGGAGCTCAGCCTCAACCTCATCAAAGGTGCCCTCAGATAAGACCTGGGACTCTACAGCCACTCCTGCCAGGGACTTGCTATCTTGGCTGTGGTGCCACGGTCACAGAGACACCAGCCACCATGGATGCAGGCTCCTGTGAGTTCCAAACTGTGTTCCCCTCTGACCAAAGCAATGCTTTAGGCCAGGGCACTTCGACTACGCAAGCAGCAGCCCCACATGCAGCCCACCCCAAGCTGAGAAGTGGCAGCCTCAAGTGGCCTGCCCCCATCCAAGGAGCAACAGCTGTGTGAGCAGCCTGCCCCCTCATCTGAGGAGCAGCAGCCATGCATGCAGCCCACCCCCATTCAAGAAGCAGCAGCTGTGCGAGCAGCCCACCACCGTCCAAGAAGCAACTTGCCCTACCTGAGGAGCAGCAGCTACATGAGCAGCCTCCCCCAACCAGCAAGAGGAACCACCACTGCTGTGAATAGAGCCCACCAGAAGAGCTGCGGCCAGCTGAGGAACAGCTGCTACTGCAACTGCCCAAGGAACAGCTGCCTCCTGAGGAGCCACTGCCGCCCAAGGAGCAACCCCTACATGACTCGACAATTATATTCTTTGGTGAGAACAAAAATGGGTAGACAAACTCCTAAAGGAAAGAAAAGGTGGACTCTCCGGAACAGCAGCTAAGTGAAACGGAGGCATGCAATATGTCAGAAAAAGAATTCAGAATAAAGGTCATACAGTTCATAAACCAGATGGTTGAAAAAAATCAACAACTTATGTAAGAATGAAGAAAAAAATTAAAAGACAGGAGGAGAGCCTAAAGGAGCTATGGGACAACTTTAAATGAAGCAACATATGAATAATAGGGCTGCCAGAACAACAGGAAGAGGAACAAGGATTAGAAAACCTATTTGAAGAAATATTGTCCGAAAACTTCTCTGATGTGGGGAAGAAAAAGGTCACACAAGCATAGAGAGTACCAAACAAGATGAACTCAAAAAGACTCACACCAAGTCCTGTCATAATTACGATGGCAAATGTTTAGGACAAAGAGAAAATCTTAAGGGCTGCAAGAGAGAGAAAGAAAGTTACGTACAAGGGATCTCCCATTAGATTATCAAGTGTTTTCTCAATAGAAAAACACCAGGCCAGAAAAGAATGAAAGGAAATTTATAAAGGGATGTAAAGCAAGGGACTGAATCCAAGAATACTCTACCCAGCAAGGCTATCATTCAGAATTGAAGGGGAAATAAGGAGCTTCACAGACAAAAAAAGGCTAAGGGAGTTTATCACTACCAAGCCAGCAATGCAAGAAATGCTAAAGGGACTGATGTAAAAAGAAATAAAAAGATAAGAAGGAACATAAGCACACACACACAAAAAATGGCTACAAACAAGCTCCTATCAATAATAACTTTAAACGTAAATGGACTAAATGCTTCAATCAAAAGACATCAAGTGGCTGAATGGATAAAAAAACATGACCCATGCCCTAACCAGTTTGGCTCAGTGGATAGAATATCGGCCTGCGGACTGAAAAGTCCCAGTTTCAATTCCGGTCAAGGGCATGTACCTTGGTTGCGGGCACATCCCCAGTAGGTGTGCAGGAGGCAGCTGATAGATATTTCTCTCTCATCAATGTTTCTAACTCTCTATCCCTCTTCTTTCCTCTCTATAAAAAAATCAATAAAAAATAAAACATAAAAAAAACATGACCCATATATATGCTGTCTACAAGAGACTCAACAAGGGACTCACACAGACTGAAAGTAAAGGGATGAAAAAATATTTGTCAGGCAAACAGAAATGAAAAAAAAAGGTGGGGTTGCAATATTTATATCTAACAAAATAGACCTCAAAATGAAGGACATAACAAGAGATAAGGAAGGTCACCTCATAATACTAAAGGGATCAATAAAACAAGAGGATATAACCCTGGTAAACATATATGCACCCAATGCACGAGCACCCAAATACATAAAAAACCTGCTGGAAGATATCAAAGGAGAGAATGACAACAATACAATCATAGTAGGGAATTTTAATACCCCAGTGACATCACTGGATAAATCCTCTAGACAAAAAATCAGCAAAGAAACAGATAAATGACTCACTAGATCAGATGGACTTAATTGACATCTTCAGAACATTTCACCCCAAAGCCATGGAATATATGTTCTTCTCAAGTACATATGGGACATATTTAAAGATAGACCACATATTGGGCCACAAGCAAAGTCTCTCCAAATTCGAGAAGATTGAAATCATATCAAGCATCTTCTCTGACCACAATGGCATAATATTAGAAATAAACTACAATAAAAACAATAAAAAATTCAAACACTTGGAAGCTGAATAGCATGTTGCTAAACAATGATTGGGTTACCAAAGAGATCAAAGAAGAAATTAAAAACATATCCTGGAAATGAATGACAAAGAAAACACAACAATCCAAAATCTATGGGACACAATGAAAGCAGTCCTGAGAGGGAAGTTTATAGTTTTACAGGCTTACCTCAAAAAACAAGAAAAAATGGTAGTAAATCATCTAACTCTACAATTTAAAGAATTAGAAAGAGAGCAACAAGAAAAGCCCAGAGTGAGCAGAAGAAAGGAGATAATAAAGATCAGAGCAGAAATAAATGACATAGAGACCAAAAACAAAACAAAAACAATACAAAAGATCAATGAAACCAAGAGCTGGTTTTTTGAAAGGATAAACAAGATTGATGAACCTCTAGCCAGGCTTACCAAGAAGCAAAGAGAGAGGACCCAAATAAATAAAATGAGAAATGAAAGAGGCAAAATAACAACAGACCCCACAGAAATACAAAGAATTGTTAAAAAAATACTATGAACAACTCTATTCCAACAAACTAGACAACATGGAGGAAATGGACATATTCCTAGAAATATACAACCTTCCAAAACTCAATCTGGAAAAATCTAAAAATCTCATAGGCTGATAACTATGGAAGAAATTGAAGCAGTCATCAAAAAGCTTCCAGCAAACAAAAGCCTGGGGCCAGAGGGCTTCACAGGGGATTTTTACCAAACATTCAAGTAAGAACTAAATTCTGTCCTCTTCAGACTATTCCAAAAAATTCAAGAGGAAAGAACACTTCCAAGCTCATTCTATGAAGCATTACCCTAATACCAAAAACAGATGAAGTCAACACAATGAAAGACAATTACAGGCCAATATCCCTCATGAACATAGATGCCAAAATCCTCAACAAAATTCTAGCAAATCGGATCTAGCATTACATCAGAAAGATCATACACCATGACCAAGTAGGATTTATCCTGGGGAAGCAAGGATGGTAAAATATCCACAAATCAATGAATGTGATACATCACATAAACAAATTGAGAGGTAAAAATCACATAGTCATATCAATAGATGCAGAAAAAGCATTTGACAAAATCCACCTTTTCTTGATAAAAACTCTCAGCAAGGTCTGAATAGAAGGATCATAACTCAACATAATAAAAGCCATATATGATAAACCCACAGCAACATCATACTCAATGGTCAAAAACTAAAACCATTTCCCCTAAGAACAGGATTAATAAAGGGATGCTCACTCTCACCACTCCTGTTCAACACACTACTGGAAGTACTAGCCATTGTGATCAGATAAGAAGAAGAAATAAAAGACATCCAAATTGGAAAAAGAAGTAAGACTGTCCTTATTCATAGATGACATGATATTGTACAAAGAAAACCCTAAAGACTCCATAAAAATATTAGGAAACTTAAATGACTTTGGCAATGTAGAAGGATATAAAATTAACACCAAAAAATCTATAGCATTTCTATACACCAATAGTGAACTTAAGGAAAGAGAGACTAAAAAAGCAATCCCATTTACCACCACACCAAAAAAATTAAGATACCTAGGAATAAACTTAACTAAGGAGGTAAAAGACTTGTACTCGGAAAACTACAGGACACTGAAGAAAAAGAGGAAGACATAAACAGATGGAAGAACATACTGTGTTCATGGATTGGTAGAATCAACATCATTAAAATGTCCATACTACCCAGAGCAATCTATAGATTCAATGCACTCTCCATTAAAATACCAATGGCATATTTCACAGATCTAGAACAAACCCTTCAAAAATTCATCTGGAATAAAAAACGACCCAAAATAGCTGTAGCAATCCTGAGAAAGAAGAACAAAGTAGATAGGATCTCAATACAAGATATCAAGCTGTATTACAAAGCCACTGTTCTCAAAACAGCCTGGTACTAGCATAAGAACAGACTTATAGATCAATGCAACAGAACAGAGAACCCAGAAATCTACCCAAACCACTATGTTCAACTAATATTTGACAAAGGAGGCAAGAGCATGTAATAGAATCAAGACAGTCTTTTCAATTAATGGTGTTGGGAAAATGGGACAGATACACAAAAAAGTGAACCTAGACCGACTTACACTATACACATAAATAAACTCAAAATGGATAAAAGACTTAAATGTAAGGTAGGAAACCATAAAAATACTAGAGGAATACAAAGACAGCAAAATCTCAGACATATGCTGAAGCAATTTTTTTTACGAATACAGCTCCTAGGCAATGGAAACTAAAGAGCAAATAAACAAATGGGACTTCATAAAAATAAAAAGCTTTGATAAGCAAAAGAAACCTTCAACAATACAACAAGAAAGTCCACTGCATGGGAGAATATATTTACCAATGTTATCACTGATAAAGGTTTAATCTCCAACATTTACAGGGAACTCATACAAAAGGAAGATAACCCAATCAAAAAATGGGCAACTTACCTAAATAGATACTATTCAAAAGAAGACATAAGGAAGGCCAAGAGACATATGAAAACATGCTCAATGTCACTAATTTTCCAAGAGATGCAAATCAAAACAATGAGGTACCATCACACACCTGTCAGATTGGCTATCATCAGCAAATCAACAAATGACAAGAGCTGGCAAGGATGCAGGAGAAAAAGGAACCCTCGCGCACTGCTGGTGGTGTAGCCACTGTGGAGAACAGTATGGAGTTTCTTCTAAAAACTAAAAATGGATCTCACATTTGACCCAGTGATCCTGCTTCTAGGAATATATCCAAAGAAACTAGAAGCACCAATCTGAAAGGATATATGCACCCCTATGTTCATAGCAGCACAATTTACAATAGCTAAGATTTGGAAACAGCCCAAATGCCCATCAGTAGATGAGTGGATTAAAAAAGTGTGGTACATCTACATAATGGAATACTACGGTGTAAAAAAGAAGGAATTATTACCATTTGCAACAGCATGGATGGAACTGGAGAGCATTATGCTAAGTGAAATAAGCCATCAGAGAAAGATGAATATCACATGATCTCATTTATGGAATATAATGAATAACATAAACTGATGAACAAAAACAGATCCAGAGACAGAGAAACATTGATCATACTGTCAAACCTCAGAGGGAAGGTAGGGCAGGTTGGGGGTGAGGGGGAGAGATCAAGCAAAGGACTTTCATGCATGCATATAAGCCTAACCAATGGACACAGACAAGAGGGTGGTGAGGGCATGAGTGTGGGGGCAATGGGACAATAAGGACACATGTATAATCTAAACTAATAAAAGCAAAATATTAAAATTAACCGTTTCTCCGAGACAGGGTAAGCCACGCCCACCAGCCAATCAGAGCGGCTGTATGCAAATTAGCCCAGCCAGCATGGCGGCCGCCACTCACGGACCTGAGTAAACAGCCCTTTCCATTGCGGCAGAAGCGAAAGTGAAGCTGCGCCCCTCAGCTCAGCTCCGATTAAACTGCCTCTAGCGAAACACAGCTTTTTGAAACATTGTAACAATCATAGAATCCTCCGGAGCTGAAGGGAAGAGCAGCTCCGGCCTAACCAGTAAAAGTAACAATTGTTTCATTATAGACGCTGCAAGGTGAGGCAGATGAGGCTTCGTTAGTAGTTAGAAGGCCGCCTTAAAGGAACAGTGTATCAATTATAGGAGATAAACAAAGGCCTTCAAGGAACAGTATCAATTATAGGAGAAAAAACTCCAGAATCTGTGTCCAGCGGCCTTGCTGGGACGTTGGGCAATGGGAGCTGTGGGCAGCCTGAAAGCCCCTCACCCAGGCTGGTCAGGCACGCCAGCAGGTGGGCGTCCCCCGAGGGCTCCCAGACTGCGAGAGGGCACAGGCCGGGCTGAGGGACCTCCCGAGTGCACAGAGCGGCTGCAGGGCGGGACAGCCCAGGACCCAGGACCCGTGATGGGAAACAGGCGGCAGGGTTGGAGGGCATCGGGAAGCAGGTAAGAGGCAGCAGGGGGGGGTCTTGGCCTGTTTGGTGGCCGCCCAGGCCCTTTGAGGGGCATCGTGGAGCGGGAAAGCAAGGCTGCAGGGGCCGGGGTCCTGCTTGGCAGCTCCCCAGACCCCTTGGCGGCACCGGGAAGTGGGAAAGGAAGGCAGCAGGGGACGGGTGAGTGGGAAAGAGTTGGCGGCCTGCTTGGCGGCTTCCCAGGTCCCTTCCGGGGATCAGGGAG
>PVJC01000589.1:0-38897 GCA_004026665.1 Murina feae
GTAAGGAGTGGGCAACTGCAATGCCAGAGGAGTCAGACCTGTGAGAGCTTCTGAAAGTAGCAGCAAAGGAATTTGGGGCAGTGCTAGGGCCTGAAAAGTCAAGGGGAATAGAGCAAATCTCTATTGCTGCTGTTAGTAACCCTCCTGCCCCCCTCACACAAGAGTCTTCTCTCTTTCTCAGTGCTCAGTCCCGCCTCTAACCTCCGGTCCAGCCATGCTAAACCGAATGGGCGAGCATTCACTTCACCTTTTCTCCTATGTCTAGAGGAGGTGAGGGTGTAGGGAAAGCATGTCAAATTCAAAGACTAACATGAGCCAAATAAACAAGGTTGAAGTTTATGTGGGCCACAAAGAAACAAAAGCTTCAATCTTCATAGAAATGTAGGTTTATTTTGGTAGAGACATGCTGAATGCAAAGGGCTGAAATAAATGAGTAATTATCATTAACATAAAACAATAGAACATTTTAATAAAAATTAATATTTTTTCTTGAACATTAACTTACCAGACACTGAATAACTGCGCATAATGTAAATAAACCTGCTTTTCTTGTTCTCTGAAAGCAAAATCTTTCCTGTTGCGCACACATGAAACAAGTCAGTATAAGACTAATGACCTGGCAATCAGCTGCTAAAATATTCACTGCTAGCCCTAGCCGGTTTGTCTCAGTGGATAGAGCCTCGGTCTGCGGACTCAAGGGTCCCAGGTTCGATTCCGGTCAAGGGCATGTACCTTGGTTGCAGGCACATCCCCAGCGGGGAGTGTGCGGGAGGCAGCTGATTGATGTTTCTGAGTCTCTGTCCCTCTCTCTTCCTCTCTGTGAAAAATCAATAAAATATATTTAAAAATAAATAAATAAATAAAACATTCACTGCTAGTATTAGTGGGGAGAAAAGGTGTGCCTGCATGCAAGGCACATAAGGGAAATGAATGCAACACGATTATAGTAATCAGTCATTAGCAAACGTTGTAGTTATCAATAATTATGTATAACAGGATATTGTAAAAATTAAGTTACTAAATTTTTATTAAAATGTTTCTTACATACTGTTATACTGGCTGGGCTGCAAAAATATTTGTTGAGGGCTGTACGAGGCCCACAGACCGCAAGTTAGGGGAACTCACTTTAGATGTAATATGGCTCCAGCAGCAAAGATATCTGGGAAATGTTGGATTCACTGTTTTTCTCTCCGTAGTCTGGGGCTTGACTGACTACCCAGACAACCAATAATGCAGCCCAAAGTTAAAGGTCATGCCCCCAGGAAGGAGGTTAATAAGTGTGGTAACTCCTTGACATTACCTATTAACTTATGAATGCATTATTTTTTTTAGTGAACTATGGGACTACCCACTATATGGTTTTATTATGATCCCCCTATAGAAAGGAATCCTGTCCAGGGAGGGGTGTGGATTTTTCCAGGTTGGCCACTACTGGGAGAAGCTGCTTTGCTCTTGTATGTAATTTTCTCCTATTAAAGGTCTGATGAATTTGAATAAAGCTGTGTGTCAGTCTTGGGAATGGATCCTGAATTCAGACTTTTGGGGCTTTCCCCCAGCAGAGGTGCTCAGAACTAACCTCTACAAGGAGTTTAATTTGATCCTAGAAAAAACTGAGATGTAAACATTGTTATTACCAATTCACAGGTAAGAAAACTAAAGCTAATAGAAAGCAACTTGGCTACAGTCACACAAATATAAAAGAAGTTTAAAAATCCAAGCATTATGTGACTCACCCTTTCTACTATACTATGATTTCAAGCTTTGGAAATTAACAAAATTTTATATGTAAAAATTGAAAAGCTGTATATAGTTAAATACTTTTAACCATATACATATACCAAATGCTAATTTATGGAGAGCTTTAATTACAGAATGTATACATGTAGTTTTCTGAATTTTATAAAATAACTAGAGGCCCAATGCATGAAATTCATGCAAGGGGTTCAGCCCTTGCAGCCCTGGCTTTGTCCGGAAGGATGTCCGGAAGGTCATTTGGCTGTGTGGTCTAATTCTTATGACTTTATTACTATAAGATAGCACTAATTAAGCACTCAATGTATAGGCAATGATCCATGTTCAGGAGGAATTTGAAATATCACTAATATTAAAACAACTATAGGTAAAAAGTTGGTTGATAAATTGAGATGAGAATTAGAAAAAAATTATCTCCCTTCTTTATATGTTTTACTATAACCAGAGTACATGGTATAACAGGTATTATATTTTGTGCCTACAGGAAATTGAATTTAGGAATATGCACTGCCACGGCGTGCAAAGAAACCTGGACTCAGAAATAATAGTCCCATAAAACTAAGTATGTGTGCTAAGCACCACCTGGAAGTGGATGTTTCTGCCTCAGTGGATTAAGGCCCTACAGCCACACACAGGAGCTTTCTTCTGTCTTCACCAAGCAAGTGCATCTTCCTGCCTGCTTTTCTCTTCCTCTGGATCACTGCTCTCCTGACTTGGCATAGAATGCCCATGTGTCTGTGGCAGACAGGTGAATAGAAACAAGATGCTTCACTCAGTGCCATGCCCCTGTAGAAAAATCTGTGGGAGGCATATGAATACCTGGTAATTGAGATGGTTCCGGGCACATTCAGATGGTTTTGTGGCAGCATGGCACAGTCTGTGAACACTTTGATAAACATTTCATTCTTGGCGAGTGTGTAGGCGGTCAGAATGAAAATTTTCATGCTATGAATAAATATGTGAGTGTTGTGGCCGCCCCCTCTACCGCACTCAACTACCTCTCCATCATGCTATGAGAAAGAATGGAGGAAATTTGTGTATATACACACTAGGGGCCCAGTGCACAAAAATTTGTGCACTCAGGGAGATCCCTTAGCCTATCCTGTGCCCTCTTGCAGTCTGGGACCCCTCAGGGGATGTCCACCTGCTGGCGTACCTGGCTAGCCTGGGTGAGGGGCTGAGGGTTGTTTTCAGGCTTCCCATAGCTCCCATTGACACAAGGTCCCAGCGAGGCTGGCTAGAATCAGGTTTCTGGGGTTTATTTATCTTCTATAATTGAAACACTGTTGCTTGAGCAGAGGCCTGCCGGCCTAGTCAGGCAGTTGCAATGGAAGCCTCCTGCTTGTTCCAGCTCCATGGCTGCTGGCTGCTGGCCAGCCTGGATGATGGGCTAGGGCCGTTTTCCAGCTGCCCACGGCCCCTTCAGGTTTTGGGTCCCTACTGGGGTGCCTGGGCAGGCTGGGTGAGGAGCTGATGGGCATTTTCAGGCTGCCCACAGCCCCTTCAGGTTTTGGGTCCCTATCGGAGTGCCTGGGCAGCCTGGGTGAGGAGCTGAGGGGCATTTCCAGGCTTTCAGGCTGCTCACAGTCCCTTCAGGTTTTGGGTCTCTACTGGGGTGCCTGGGCAGCCTGGGTGAGGAACTGAGGGGCATTTTCAGGCTTCCCACAGTCCCTTCATGTTTTGGGTCCTTACTGGGGTATCTGGCCAGCTTGGGTGAGGAGCTGAGGGGCATTTTCAGGCTTTCAGGCTGCTCACAGTCCCTTCATGTTTTGGGTCCCTACTGGGGTACCTGGCCAGCCTGAATGAGGGGCTGATGGCTGTTTGCAGGCTGCCCACAGCCCCCCAGTAGGGACCCTCACCCCATTGGGGTATGGCCAGCATGGGTTACTAGCTGAGGGGCATTTTCAGGCTTTCAGGCTGCCCACAGCTCCCATTGACCCAATGTCCCAGCAAGACTGGCTGGAAGCAGGTTTATTTATCTTCTATAATTGATACTGTTCCTTTAAGCCAAGGCCTAGGCAGGTAACGAAGCCTCCTGTTGGCTTTATCTCTGTGGCTTCTATAATTGAAAGAATGTTGCTTTAGTAGATTCTAGACAGGCAGTTTCCTCCATCGCTGGTGCAATGGAAGTCTGCTGTTTGCTTCAGCTCCGAGGCTTCTATAGTTGCAACAATGTTGAGCACAGAATGGCCCAGCCAGCCGGCAGACACCTTACTCCTGGTGCAACGGAAGCCACCTGTTTACTCTAGCTCCGTGACTGCCGGCCTCCATCTTGGCTGGGTTAATTTGCATACAGCCACTCTGATTGCTGGTGGGCGTGGCTTAGGCATCCCATAGAAACAGTCAATTTCAATATTACTCTTTTATTAGATTTTACATACACACACATAGATATTAGTATATGTATGTATATGTGTGTATATATAGGTATGCATATATGTATAAATACATGTCTATATATATAAATATATAGTTATACCTAAAAAAATAAAGAAAAGACTTTTATATTCTAAAATAGACAGAGGTTTTCCAATAAATCTTTCAAATGATGAGTTCTGGGCCCGACCTGAAAGCAGGACGGGCTAACCCACTGGACATCTCTGTAGCTTGAAATACTCTGCTTTTTCTGATAAATGTCGGTGGGCAGGTATTTCATTTCAGAAAACTAAGTTGAAACTTTAGTCATCCCATAAAACACATGTCACCAGCACCATCCCCTCAAATGCTCTACATTGAAGCATATTGACCCTAAACCTGAGGAAGGATGAAATCTAGGCATATAGCAGGCAGTTTATACAATAAGACTGTGGCTCAGGAGAGATTGATAACATCAAGATATATTTTTTGAACTCATTGGCACACAGGAAGTAGGTGAAGCAAGAGGAGGAGGAGATTGCTTAAGGAGGATGTGCAGGCTGGGAAGAGATGAAAATTGAGGACAAAATCTAGAAACATTAGCTTTAAGGAACGGATGAAGGAAAAGAAGCCTTGAAGAACAATGAACATGATCTTTTCAGAGATGGAAATCAGGAGAAACCAAAAAGAGAGGGTGTTTTAAGAGAGTGTACTGGGTAGAAATCAAGGATTTTTTTTTTATTCTTTTGAATAATTAATAAAGAGAGAAAACCTCTTAGTGAAAATGCCAAGGAAGGTACTAATATGTTTTGAATACCCACTGTGTACCAGGCACTGAGCTAACCATTTTGCATATGTGTTAGAACATGAAAATATTCCTTGAACTTGAATATTTATAGACAAATATTCAAGATTTAATACATTTTTAAACATGTGAAGCTTTAAGTACATTTTCTGAGGAATAATATATTCTAATTTTGTCACTGCCAGAAGCTTGCACAATGACCTGGAACAAATCACTATCTGTCTGAGATTTTGTTGTCTTATCCATAAAATAAAATAAAGGATTTGGAAATATCTCTAAGTTTCTACATTTACTGATTCTGTAAATGCCATTACATTGCTACATACAACAATATGGTCTAGTGGTTAATGAGTCCATCAGCCAAAGATCCAATCCTGACTCCACTGCATTTATTTGCTTATTTGTTGAGGACCATTTGGAGATATTTGAACTTTTTGTTCTTTAATTTCTTCATGAATAAACTACAGTTAATAATAATAGCTCCTATTATCCAAAGCCATTATAAGAATTAAATAAGCTAATGCTTACAAAGACCTTGGCATAGACCGTAGGACACAGTTGGTGGTTATATTATCATAATGATCTCAGATAAGATAATTATGAGCATTGACATCTTTAAATTCCTATTACACAATCAGGACTCAGCAGAAAAGAACTAGTCCAGTAGAAGAGCTGTTTCAGACTGTGCTTGATTGAGTAATTAAAATCATAGTTTTAAAAGCATAGATAACAGCTAATGAATTGGCAAAAGTTTTAACAATCAACTTTTGTGTCATGTTCATTCTCCTCTTATACTTGTTTATGTTGAGAAATTAATCTCAAGTAACAAGGAGAGGGATGGAGAGCATCACACCAACACACTGCATTAGTGATAGTGCTGAGAATTTAATCGAGGTATCTACTCATGATGATGTTTGTAAAGTTGCACCATTGTCAATCTAGACTAAGGTCATTCAAGGCCATGGCAGGATCACTCTTTGTTTAATCAAACTAAGATTTGTCATCCAAGGTATGCTCCAGTCACAGTAATTGACAATAAGTTTCATATTAAGCACCTGTACTTTGAAAAAAAATTCTCCTACATAAGTACATATTTTTAATATACATTATTTATATTTATACTAGAGGCCCAGTGCACAAAAATTTGTGCACTCAGAGGGGGGTCCTTCAGCCCAGCCTGTGCCCTCTCGCAGTCTGGGACCCCTCAGAGGATGTCCACCTGCTGGTTTAGGCCTGTTCCCTGGGAGATCAGGCCTAATCTGGCAATAAGACATCTCTCTGGCAGCCCAGGAGCCCTTGGGGGATGTCCACTTGCCATCAGAGAGCAGGCCTAAGCTGCAGTCAGACATCCTAGTACTGCTGAGGAGGCAGGAGAGGCTCCCACCACCACTGCTGTACTGGCAGCCATCAGCCTGCCTTGTAACTGAGCAGAACTCCCCCTGTGGGACTGCACTGACTACCAGGGGCAGGTCCTGCATTGAGCATCTGCCCTCTGGTGGTCAGTGTGTGTCATAGTGACCAGTCATTCCCAATGGTTCTGCTGTTAGGGTCAATTTGCATATTACCCTTTTATTATATAGGACTAGGGGCCCGGTGCATGAAATTCATGCACGGGTAGGTGGGGTGGGGGGCAGGTGGGGAGTTCCCTCAGCCCAACCTGCACCCTCCCCAATTGGGGAGCCTCAGGAGATGTGCTACTGATGGCTTTGGTCTACTTCATGTGATTCTCTGCTCTCTGCCGGGCCTGTCTGCTCCACACCATGGGGATGGGCAAGCAGGCCCTGCTGGGTGCTGCCTGCAAGTCAATTGCCTGCTCCCTGGTCACCACCCAGCAGTCTGTGCTGGGTGCTGCCTGTAGGTCCCCATTGCTTGCTCCATGGTCGCCCTGCTTGCCTGCTCCCCAATTGCCACTGCCACCACCCAGCAGGGTGCCCCGCTGGTGCTGTCTGTGGGTCCTGATTTGCTCCCCCTTCGCCACAGCCACAGCTCAGCAGGCCCTGCAGTGTGCTGCCTGCTGGTTCTAATGCCTGTTTTCTGGTGTCCCCCTTGCCTGCTCCCCCAAGGTGGCCACCACTGCCCAGCAGACCCGGCTGTGTGCTGCCTGCAGCATGCTTGTCTGCTAGAGGGTCACCACAATGACCTCCCAGAGATTCCTTGCTCCCCCATGGCAGTGCAGCAGCCCTTGCTGGGTGCTGCCTGCAGTCGGATTACCTGCTCTCTGGTCACCCTGCTTCCCTGTTCTCCCATCACCCAGCAGGCCCTGCTATGTGCTACCTGCAGCCCCCACTTGTCTGCGCGGTGACCTCCAAGCAGGCCTTGCTGGGTGCTGCCTGAGGGTCCCCATTGCTTTCTCTCCCATTGCTTGCTTAGCGCCCTGTGCTGGCCGATGGGACACGCCTCTCTGGGCGCCAGAAGGCGCTTTTAGCACCAGCCGCCTGGTCTGATCAGACCCAGGAGCCAGGCATACAGGGCGCTAAGTGCCTGCCCCAGCCCGGACTTAGCACCCTGTGGACGGGACACGCCCCTCTGGGCACCAGATGGCCGTTGTTTTTTTTTAGTACCGGCGCCTGGGCTGATCAGACCAGGAACCGGGCATGCAGGGCGCTAAGTGCTCACCCCAGCCGGGACTTAGCGCCCTATGGACGGGACACACCCCTCTGGGCACCGGATGGCCGTTTTTTAGACCGGCACCTGGGTTGATCAGACCCAGGAGCCGGGCATGCAGGGCGCTAAGTACTTCTCCTGCCAAAGGTCTCTTCCCAGGCCTCAGCCGCAGGGGCGGGGGCTGGTCAGCCAGCCTGCTCCCCGAACCTGCGGCTGCCACCATGGCCTGGAACCAACCTCGGGTCACCGAGGCTAAGTTTCTGCCTGTGCCTACCCTCCTTGATTTGTCTATTTCTAGGCCACAGCATGGGGGCCTGCTTGCTCCTCCCACCCTGCTCCTCAGGCAGGACCAGTTTGCGGTGGGCCTCCGCCATCTTGGCTGCGCTAATTTGCATACAGCCACTCTGATTGGCTGTAGGCATCCCGAAGGGACAGTTAATTTTACTATTCCGCTTTTATTAGTTTAGATATACTCAGTGCCAAATCATCCAAACTTGTGGATGAATTTGAAGATAGCAATTTAAGAAGGGTAGGGTCTTCCAAACTCATTCTATTTAGCCAGCATTACCCTACTATCAAAACCAGATAAA
Source organism: Murina feae (assembly GCA_004026665.1). Taxonomy (NCBI): domain Eukaryota; kingdom Metazoa; phylum Chordata; class Mammalia; order Chiroptera; family Vespertilionidae; genus Murina; species Murina feae. Next base: position 8,107 of record PVJC01000589.1, read on the forward strand.
GACAACACAATGAAAGAGAATTACAAGCCAATATCCCTCATGAACATAGATGCCAAAATCCTCAACAAAATCCTAGCAAATCGAATACAGCAGTACATCAGACAGATCATACACCATGACTAAGTAGGACTTAACCCAGGGATGCAAGATGGTACAATATCTGCGAATCACTAAACATGAAACATCACATAAACAAATTGAGAGACAAAAACCACATGCTCATATCAATTGATGCAGCAAAAGCATCTGACAAAATCCAACACCCATTTTTGATAAAAACTCTCCACAAGATGGGATTAGAAGGATCATGCGTCAACATAATAAAAGCCATATATGACAAACCCACAGCCAATATCATACTTAATGGGCAAAAACTAAAACCATTTCCTCTTAGAACCGGAACAAGACAGGGATGCCCACTCTCACCACTCCTGTTCAAAATAGTATTGGAAGTATTAGCCATTGTGATTAGACAAGAACAAGAAATAAAAGGCATCCAAATTGGAAAAGAAGAAGTAAAACTGTCCTTATTCGCAGATGACATGATATTGTACATAAAAAACCCTAAAGACTCCATCAAAAAATTATTATACTTAATAAATAAATTCGGCAAAGTGGCAGGATACAAAATTAATGCCAAGAAATCTATGGCATGTCTATGCACCAATAATGGACTTACAGAAAGAGAGTCTAAAAAAGGAATCCCATTTACCATCACACCACAAAAATTAAGATACCTAGGAATAAACTTAACTAAAGAGGTAAAAAAACTCTTCTCAGAAAACTACAGGACATTGAAAAAAAAGATAGAGGAAGACATAAACAGATGGAAGAACATACCATGTTCATGGATTGGTAGAATCAATATCATTAAAATGTCCATACTACCCAAAGCAATCTATAGATTCAATGCACTCCCCATTAAAATACCAATGGCATATTTCACAGACATAGAACTAACTCTCCAAAAATTCATCTGGAATAAAAAAAGACCCCGAATAGCTGCAGCTATCCTGAGAAAGAGGAAGAAAGTAGGTGGGATCTCAATACCAGATATCAAGCTGTATTACAAAGCCACTGTTCTCAAAACTGCCTGGTACTGGCACAAGACTAAACACGTAGATCAATGGAATAGAATAGAGAATCCAGAAATCAATCCGAACCAATATATTAAATTAATATTTGACAAAGGAGGTAAGAACATACAATGGAGTCAAGACAGTCTCTTTAATAAATGGTGTTGGGAAAATTGGACAGATACATGTAAATAATGAAACTAGACCACCAACTTACACCATACACAAAAATAAACTCAAAATGAATAAAGGACTTAAATGTAAGACAGGAAACCATAAAAATACTAGAGGAATACACAGGCAGCAAAATTGCAAACATGTGCCGAAGGAATTTCTTCACCGATACAGGGCATTGGAAACTAGAGAAAATAAACAAATCATATTACATCAAAATAAAAAGCTTCAGCAAAAGAAACCATCAACAAAACAACAAGAAAACCCACTGCATGGAAGAACATATTTTCCAATGTTATCACCAATAAAGGTTTAATCTCCAACATTTATAGGGAACTCATACAACTTAACAAAAGGAAAATAATCCAATTAAAAAATGGGCAAAGGACATAAGTAGACACTTTTCAAAGGGGGACATTCAGAAAGCCAAGAGACATAGGAAAATATGCAAATCAAAACCACAATGAGGTACCATCTCACACCTGTCAGAATGGCTATCATTAACAAATCAACAAATGACAAGTGCTGGAGAAGATGTGGAGAAAAAGGAACACTCTTGCACTGCTGGTGGGAATGCAGACTGGTGCAGCCACTACGGAAGACAGTATGGCGTTTCCTCAAAAACTTAAAAATGGATCTGCCATTTGACTCAGTGATCCCGCTTCTAGGAATATATCCCAAGAAACCATAAGCACCAATCAGAAAGGATATATGCATCCCTATGTTCATAGCAGCACAATTCACCAGAGCTAAGATTTGAAAACACCCTGAAGTGCCCATCAGCAAATGAGTGGATTAGAAAACTGTGGTACATCTACACAATGGAATACTATGCTGCTATAAAAAAGGAATTCTTGCCATTTGTGACAGCATGGATGGAACTGGAGAGCATTATGCTAAGTGAAATAAGCCAGTCAATGAAAGAAAAATACCACATGACATCACTCATTTATAGACAATAAAGACCATTATAAACTGATGAACAAAAATAGATACAGAAGCAAAGCAGCATCAAACAGACTGTCAAACTACAGCAGGAAGGCCGGGGAGGGTTGGGGCAGGGGAGAGGGAGCAAGAGATCAACCAAAGGATTTTTATGCATGCATATAAGCATAACTAATGGACACAAAACACTGGGGGGTAGGGGAGGCTGGGGGAAGGTCAAGGGGGGAGGAAAAGGAGACATATGTACTACTCTTTGTAATATTTTACGCAATAAAAAATATATATATATATATATATATATATTAAAAAAATAAACTGAGGCAAGCTAAACTGCTTAGTCTGATAAAAAAAAAAGTGTAGGGCCAGATTTTGGTCCTATGATTCCTTTCATTCTAAATCTATCCTATATAATAAAAGGCCAATATGCAAATTATACCCTCTGGGGTTTGATCACTCACTGTGACATGTGCTGACCACCAGAGGGCGGCACGGAACATGGTGGGCAATCATGGGTAGCAGTGGAATGCTGCGGGAGCAAGGGAAAGAGGAGGCTGGGAGGCGAGGAGGTGGGGAACCAGATCAGCCCTGATTGCCAGCCAGGCCTAGGGACCCTACCCGTGCACAAATTTTGTGCACTGGGCCTCTAGTATTGGTATATAGACAGGCTGCTGATAAGTGATGTCAACTAAGCCACAAGGCTTCCTGAAGAGTAGGTAATTTGAAACATCACAGGGAATCTCAATGACCACACCACAAACACCTTTTATTTGATTTATTTTTATTTTTTTCCCTTCATTTTACTGAAAATGGTGCCACACAGCAAAATTTAGAGCTGTGGTTCTCAAACTTGGCTGCACATGAGAACCAGCTAGGGGTGATTTAAAAATCCCAATGTCCAAGCCATACCATATATCACTTAAACTAGATTTCCTGGGGATTGGACTCAAGCTCAATAGTTCCTAAGGCTCCCTAGTTGATTCCATTGTGCAGTCAAGCTTTAGATTTAGCACCAGGGTCTTGGAACCTTGCCATCCAACCTTGCCAAAATCTGATTCACAAATTTTTATGTTAAAGGTATGTGCTTGTCAAATATTGCAGTTTTATCTGCAAAGTTTTTCCTTTCTAATTTAATGTATTTACGTATTTTTTAATTTGAAGGTCTATGTTCTACAACCCTAGCCAGCTAGAGATGAGTCTATGCAGTGTGGTGTGTGCTTTGGCTTAGATCATTGGCTCTTATCGATAATTAAGAATTGTCAGAGGAGCTTGTGAAACATGCAAATTCCAGGTCCCTTTACCCAAATTTCTGATTTAAGCCTGAAAAAGAGTCCCAGATACGTACATTTTATAATGTCCCACCCTAGTTGAGGGGTTGGGACATTATAAAGTTACAGAAATCTGGGCTCCACCCTTGGGTCCTCTAATCCAGAGAATAGAGGTAAAGTTTAATATATCAGTAAGCTCTTCCTTCGTAACAAATCCTCCCAAAATGTAATGACTTTTAACAATTTATTGTTGCTCAGAAGTCTTTGGGTGCTTCTGGTCTCAACTGGCTTTAATCAGTCATCTAGGGTCATCTAGGTATTGGCTTTGCTGAAGTTGGCTCTATTCCCGCACATGTTGAGGGCTGGCTGGTTGTTGGCAGTCTGTTGCTTGGTTTAGGACAGCCTTGGTTCTTCCCATGTTTCTCTTACATCCCTCTAGCTCAGGCTTATTCATGTCAAAGGAAGTAGAGCAATAGAGAAAGCAAAAGCCTACAAAACACACCATCTCCTCTGCCACATTCTCTTGGCCAAAGCAAGTAAAAGTTCAGTCCAGATTGGGAAATAGATTCCACATCTTAAGGGGAGGAGCTTCAAAGTCATATTACAAAGGACATGGGCACAAGAAGAGTTCAAAAACTGCAGCCATTTTTGCAATAGACTGACCACACCTATGCATCTATTTCTTTAACATTTTAATATGTTTAATTTCCTGTACTTTGTCAGGGTAATTGATGCAGTGTGTATTATTAGCTACATTTTAATGCTGCAGACATCCCAGAGGATGATAAAACAGTTGCAAATGATGAGTAGGAACAGACTTCAGGTACAATTTTCAGATATGTATTTTAACTTACGTGAGTAACAGAAGATGAATTCATTATCAGTTTGGCAGTGAGAGTGTATTAAAATGTAAATGTGCTGATTTTGTGAGATGGAGGTATTTTATGAAAGAAGTTGGCACCCCAAACTGATTTATTTTATCAGATTCTGACGCACTGGGGCATATGCTGCTGATGTCTAATGATTCTGTTCAGCTCCATCTCAGGCCTTCAAGATGGGAAACTGAAGGATTGTATTCATTTGACCTTTGGGGAGAAATTGCTTGGTGATCTAGTAATTGAGGTCGCAAGGATGACTATCAAGCCTTTATGCCTGGTGGAATGATTGTGTAACATCATTTTGTGACTTAAAGCCTCTGTAAGAAAAGTTAACTTTTGTAACGGGGAAAAAAATACATAGCAATGAGACAGGAGCTCTGCTTTGGGCCCTGCACCAGCCCCATTTAACCTACTGTGTCATTTCTCATCTTGCTTTTCTAATCTGTAGTTAAAGTGGGAGTCCTTCCCCTCCTTACAGCACTAAGGGGAAAGCTCTATTTTCATATGGCCAGGTAGATCTGCCTTTTCAGCATATCAAGGCGAGTGAGCCAAATAGTTTCTCAGATAAAATAAGAGCTCATTTTAGACCTAATGCCAGATTTTGCTTTTCTACCTGAGGAGGTGTGCTATGGGAGAATGGTGTAAAATACTTTAGTGCTCTTTTATGCTTATTTGACATCTCTTACACAATTAGTTCTGTAGCGATTCAACTTTGATTTCTTATTGGGGAGTGAAGGGCACTGTATATTTGGGGGCTTGGGTCAGAGGTCATAGGTGGTAGGCCTGATCCTAGGCTTCATTTCCTACCCGACTGAGAGATCCTCAAAAGAGGACAGCCCATACCTTCTTCATCTTGTAGCTTAGTCCGGTGCCTGACAGTGGGAAGTATCATAGGATTGTGGATCAAAGATGAGGATCTGAAAACAGATTTCCTACACAAGATACATCTGAGTATATGGGGGAAATGTTAGGGAATGTGTCTTTTGTAGTATGGAAATGGACTTTCTGAGTTTCATTTCTGTTTGTGCCATGTGCTGAGTGACCTTGGGCAAGTTATTTAACTGCTCTGTGTCTTTGTGTGCTCACCTGTAAATGGGAATAAAAATAATGTCTACTTCTTAATATTGTGAAGATTAAGTGTGGCAAATATATGAAATATTTAGATCAGGGCCTAGAACATAATTAATACTTAATAAATTAGTTCTCATGGTTTAATAAATATATGTTCAGTGAATAGAAAGAGATGTTATATTAATATCACATAATCTGATTATAGTCTATGTTAAGTGGAAGAATTTCTAAGGGAAAGGAAGACAATTTTTAGAACTTAAAGGAACAGAATTAATAAATCATCTATTTATCAATAATCTATTTTCTAGACGCTGTTTTCCTATCTTGCCTGTTTATTGTATCTCTAAGTTTTATCTAGCCTTTCCTTTGTGCACATAAATGCAGTTCCATAGTTCCTTCCCATAGGCATTCCTCCATTTAACATGATTTATAGTCTGATTGCATAATATTTATATAAGCTTGCAATGAGCAATTATTATGGTTTTTATCTAATTTATGCTCTTAACTTATTTTGTCCTATTCATTTAATTGGGATTATGCATAGATCCCCCAAGCTTAAAATGAGAGTATTGATATTTTGCCTGAAAAAACATTTTTGTTGTTTATTTTTAATAATGATATTAAGTGTATGAAGTCTCAAACTACCATTAGCAAGAGAGGCAGAAAAAAGAAGAAGGCTTGGACTTTGGAATTAGAGAGGGGTTCAAATATCAGCTCTTCCAAAAGATGCATAAAGTTATCTGATTTCCCCGAGCCTCAACCTCCTCTCTAAAAGAGGATTGTAATTACTGGACAAGATTGTTATGGTGCCTGGCACACAATAGGTACTTTGTGAAGAATCTAAACTAATAAAAGCGTAATATTGAAATTGACCATTTCTTCGGATGCCTAAGCCACGTCCATCAGCCAATCAGAGCAACTGTATGCAAATTAGCCCAGCCAACATGGAGGCCGCCACTCACAGACCTGAGTAAACGGCAGCTTCCATTGCAGCAGGAGTGAAACTGAAACTGTTTGCAGCCCGCTCGGCTTATCCTGGCTCCAGGCAAAACATATTTGCAACAAAGTATCAATCATAGAATCCTCCAGAGCTGAAGGAAACAGCAGGCCTGGCCTGACTACTAAGGGTAACAGGGTCTCATTATAGAAGCCTCGAGGTGAAGCAGAGAGGAGGTTTCATTACTAGGCTTAAAGGAACAGTGCATCAATTATAGAAGATAAATAAACCCCAGAAACCTGCTTCCAGCCAGCCTTGCTGGGACATTGGGTCAATGGGAGTTGTGGGCAGCCTGAAAGCCTGAAAGCACCCCTCAGCCCATCACCCACACTGGCCACACCCCAGTGGGGTGAGGGATGCTACTGGGGGGCTTGGCCAGCCTGAAAACAGCCATAAGCCCCTCACCCAGGCTGGCCAGGTACCCTAGTAGGGACCCAAAGCCTGAAGGGGCTGTGGGCAGCCTGAAAATGCCCCTCAGCTCCTCATCCAGGCTGGCCAGGTAACCCAGTAGGGACCCAAAACCTGAAGGGGCTGTGAGCAGCCTGAAAATGCCCCTCAGCTCCTCACCCAGGCTGGCCACACCCAAATGGGGTGAGGGACTCCACTGGGGGGCTTGACCAGCCTGCAAACAGCCATCAGCCCCTCACCCAGGCTGGCCAGTCATGCCAGCAGGTGGACATCCCCAGAGGGGTCCCAGATTGTAAGAGGCCACAGGCCAGGCTGAGGGACCTCCCTGAGTACACAAATTTTTGTGCACCAGGCCCCTAGTAGCTGTTAAAAGAGCTAAACTTGGTTCTGGAAAAGGTTTCCTGCTGGGTAGATAGACAGTAGTTGTTAAATGAAGGCACACATACAATATGTATATGTGTATACAGGTGCTCACTCCCAGCTCCAGGAGGGGAAAGAAAATGCTCATCCCCTCAGGGAGCCAGCCAGCCTTCCCCAGATCTGTGTGTGTGTGTGTGTGTTTGTGTGTATTTTTTTTCCTGGTTTACTCCAGTAAACCAGGATGAAAATCAAGGAGGGGCCCTGCTTTACTACTGTGTGATTGCATGTTACTCTTCTGATTGAGAGGGGCCAATGAATGACAGGAGAGAAAGAAGCCGGGTGAGTGGATCTGAAGGTGAAGAAGAGGCCCAATGGCAGCTCTTTGAGAAGTGTGAGGCTATGTCATGCTTTATTTTATTTGCTCATCCTCCACCAAGCCCTCCTTGGAGGGCAATGTCTCATTATTCTTTTAAGCCTTGGTAGTCTCTTATCTAGGGGAGAGGGCAGACAAGGGAGAGAAGGGGTGTGGCCAAACCCCTTTCCCCAGAATGTGACATTTCTACTCTCCCTCCCTTTTAGGTCTGGGGAAGGCTGGCTGGCTCCCGGGGGAATGAGCACTTTCTTTCCCCTCCTGGAGCTGGGAGTGAGCACCTGTCACACACCATCACACCCCTTCCTGCACAGCTTCCTCTCTTTCAGCTCCTCCAGGTCTCTCCCCTAATGGAAGAAAAGGTGAGTATAAAAGGAACTGCTAAAGGCCTATGAATATTTCAAATGGAAAAGCCAAGGGACTCCATTAAACCTTGTATAGTCTTCTGTAAATGGAGAAAGAGGCTAAATAATGAAATGCTCAGAGATACTAAAGTGATATCAGAGCAAACCAAGCAGATATAAAATAAAACGCTTCTCGCCAAGACAAAAATTCCTATTTCCTCTGTAGCCTGCAATTTTGGACAATTCTCTGTAGACCTCCTTTTGCCTATCACCACAAAAAGGCAGAGAAGACCACATAGCCCAATGGTTAAGAACAAGCCCTTCTAGTCCAAGAATCCTGGCTGGACTCTGGTTTCTCAAATGGACCATGGAAGGGAAGATTTTTGTCTTTTTTAATGTTTCCACTTTAATATGCTAAATGAGCCAACTTAATGTGGGGAGAAAAGAAAAAGTGTAAGTATAGAACATTAATATATATTTAGAGAATTCTGAATTTATGCTCTGCTGATTCTCTTAACTATTCAACCTGGTCACACCAATCAGAATATGTTCTATTCTTTCCCCAGGGGTCAGCATTATTAATGTTATCACTAGCAGAATATCTAGCTATTCTTTATTTTACTTATGATAAAGTATGAAATTAGGATGAAGCAATCCTAACTAATAAAAGCGTAATATTAAAATTAACCATTTCTTCGGGATGCCTAAGCCACGCCCACAAGCCAATCAGAGCGAATGTATGCAAATTAACCCAGCCAACATGGAGGCTGGCACTCACGGAGCTGAGTAAACAGGCAGTTTCCATTGCAGCAAGAGTGAAACTCTTTGCCGGCCGCCTGGGCGTCTCTCTGCTCCAGGAAACATCATATTTGCAACATTGTTTCAATCCTAGGAGCTGAAGCAAGCAGCAGGCTGTGCCTGACTTCTAATTAAACATTGTTTCATTATAGAAGCCATAGCTGAAGCAGAGAGGAAGTTTCATTAACTGCCTAGGCCCTGGCTTAAAGGAACAGTGTATCAATTATAGAAGATAAACAAACTTCAGAAACCTGCATCCAGCCAGCCTTGCTGGGACATTGGGTCAATGGGAGCTGTGGGCAGCCTGAAAGTCTGAAAACAGCCATCAGCCCCTCACCCATGCTGGCCACAACCCAATGAGGTAAGGGATGTTACTGGGGGGCTTGGCCATCCTGCAAACACCCATCAGCCCTTCACCCAGGCTGGCCACACCCCAATGAGGTGAGGGACATCACTGGGGGTCTTGGCCAGCCTGTAAACAGCCATCAGCTCCTCACCCAGGCTGACCAGGCACACCAGCAGGTGGACATCCCCAGAGGGGTCCCAGACTGCGAGAGGGCACAGGTCGGGCTGATGGACCTCCCGAGTGCACAAATTTTTGTGCACCTGACCCTTAGTTAGAAATAATCTGGAAATTTTGTCAGAGACACATAATTTAACTTTCTATCACTTTGTGTAACTTGAAAATGCTCTCAGGTAAAATTTTATCCACATAGCTGGCATGATGCCAAAAGCATGGAAGGAGGTACTATTTTGAAGGTGACATTATATTTACTGAGGTTTTCTAAACAATTTCATTTTAAGTGAATCTAAAGTAGTTATAATAAACCTAAAAGATGGCCTCTAAATGAAATTGGAAGGTTCTCCAATATAAGATGAGGGCAAGAACAGCATCAATTCTGAATCTACATAGAAAATGAGATTAAAAAAAAGATCCTTTCTAATACATTTAAAGAAGATATATGGAGTAATTGGTGACCAGGGGCTCCCTGATAGAACAGTGACAATCTGGAAAGTGGACAACTTGGAAATTGGCAAGGACAATCTATATATATAAAAGCCTAAAGTGACCATTCGACTGGGTGCTATAATGTGCACTGACCATCAGGGGGAAGATGCTCAATGCACAGGATCAGACTCCTTCCTGTCTGGATTGGGCCTATGGGCATTGATATCACTCCTGCTTGGATTGAGCCTGCAGGATTGGGACAAAACCTGCTCTCCAACATCCCCTGAGGGGTCCCAGATTGCAAGAGGGTGCAGACCTGGCTGAGGGACCCCACCTGTGCATGAGTGCATGCAGTGGGCCTTTATTATAATAATAAAAGCGTACTATGCTAATTAGACCGGATGTCCTTCCAGACAACCTTCCAGGTGAAATCGAGGCTTTGAGGAAAGCCCAGGTCCCAGGTACCAGAGGGAAGCTGATGCCGACAGCTGGGGGAAGGAAGGCCTACTCTTGTATGAATTTCGTGCATCAGGCCTCTAGTATTACATATCCTGAATTCCTAAAATGTACATTTTTCATACGTTAATGTTTCTAAAATGATATTTATCATCAACAATATATATATATCTAATGTGATAATGTTCCATTTTTATAAATATCTTTTTCCAAAAGGAGGCTATTATTTAGAACTATTTTATTTAGAACTACTTTATTGGTTAATCTTTTGGCCAGTGTTTGATTGAGTCATTTTTTCTTCTTACTATTGAGCTGTAAAAGTTCTTTGATACATTCTGGATATAACTACTTACTAAATTTTATATGTATTCAAAATATATTAAAGAATTCTTATAACTCAAAAGTAAGAGTATATACCTGCATGTAATATATATTATATTTTCTATCAATCTGTAGCTTGTCTATTTTTTACTGTCCTTAGAAGACCAGAAGTTGATGAACCAGAAGGTCACAGTTCAATTTCCAGCCAGGGCATATGCCTGATTGTGGCTCTATCCCCACTGTGGGGCATGAAGGAGGCAGCTGGTCAATGATTCTCTCTCATCATTGATGTTTCTATCTCTCTCTCCCTCTCCCTTCCTCTCAGAAATCAATAAAAATATATTTTAAAAAACTTAACACCCTCTACAAAAAAGATCAGAAATTTTAATGACATCCATTTTATCAATTTTTATAAAGTATGTATTCTATATAAGAAATTTTTGCCTATAGCTAGATTATAGATATTCTTCTATATTTTTAGAAGTTTTAGTTTTAGCTTTTACATTTTAATCTATGATCTAGTTTGAGTTAATTGGTATATGATTTGATGTAAGAGTTGAGATTTATTTTATTCCATACAGATATCCATTGTTCTCATGTTTTTATTGACACAACTATCTTATCCCCATTTATTATCAATTGAACATATCACTGTGGATCTGTTTCCAAACTCTTCATTTTGTTCCTTTGACATATGGCAATGCCATATTGTCTTGATTACTGTAGCTATATAGTAAATTTAAAATCAGGTAGCAAAACATGTTGCCTATTGGTCTTCTGAATTTCCAAATAAATTTCAAATTCAGCTTCTCAGTTTGTCCTAGAAAACTCTGGCTGGGATTTTGATCATTAATCATTATTGAAAGGCAACTTAAAAGCACAAGATGTCTCTACATACCCATCAAAATGGCTAAAATTATAAAGACTGACAATATCAGTTGTTGGTGAGGGAGGCTTTGCAGCAAGTGGAACTCCGCTACTGATTAAAATGAAAAATAGTATAACCACTTTAGAACACAGATAGTGATCTTCTTCAAAAATTAAATATTCACTCACTACATAATCCAGCAATTTTACTCTCAGTTATTTACCCAAGAGAAATACAAACATGTTAACACAAAAACTTGTATATAAATGTTAATAGCAATTTAATTCACAATAACCTTAAACTGGAAGCAACCCAAATATCTAATAGCAGTGAGTGAATAAGCAAATTATAGCATATCTAGACAATGAATCATATTCGGCAATAGAAAGGCATGAACCACTGATACATTTAACAACATGAATAAGTCTCAAAAATAAACTGCTTGAAAGAAGCCACGCATACACATGAAAAGGTGTGTGTGTATATATATATCTATATATATATCTATGTGTGTATATATATATATATATATATATATATATATATATATAGAAAGAGAGAGAGAGAGAGAGAGAGAGAGAGAGATACACACACACACATACACACACAACCTTAAGCAACCAGGTGACCGTTTGACTGATTTAGCGTGTGGTTGCTATGATGCTCACTGTTGTGCAGAGGGCAGGCACAACAAGGCCAGATGAGCAGGAGCAGCATGGCGCCTGGCTCAAGCTTGGGTCCTCCCTGGCTGCCTACTGCTTTGTACACTACTCCATCCCTCAGGGGATGCTGCACTGCTGGTTTTGGCTGATACCCACAGTGGGGGGCGGGGGGGATCAGGCTGAAAACAGCAGTCCAACATCCCCTGAGGGGTCCCAAATTGTGAGAGGGCACAAGCCAGGCTGAAGGACCCCACTAGTGCATGAATCCACGCATCAGGTCTCTAGTATACCATATGATCTCTTTATATGAAAATCTGGAAAAGACCATTAAAGTATATAGTGATTGCAAGAGGACCAATGTGTTTGCTGGGAGTCAGGGTAGATTTAGAAATGGATTGGGAAAGAGCAAAAAAACCACAACTTTTTGGGGAAATGGAAATATTCTATATCTTGATGAGGAGAAGGATTACACAGGTGTATAGATTTGACAAAGCTTATTGAACAGTACTGTTAAAAACATATGCACTTAATTATTATCCTATATAATAAAACCCTAATATTCAAATTAACTGAACAGCAGAACAACTGGTCTCTATGATGCACACTGACCACCAGGGAGCAGATGGTCAATGCTGGAGCTGCCCCCTGGTGGTCAGTATGCCTTCACATGGGTACCACCACTTAGCCAGAAGCCAGGCTCATGGCTGGCAAGCACAGTAACAGGAGCCTCTCCAGCCTCTGGGGCAGTGCTAAGGAGCAGTGGAGCCGAGTGATAAGGAGCAGCGAGTGGGTGGTAAGGAGCAAGGGGTCCCAGACTGTGAGAGAGATCCCGGACTGTGAGAGAGATGTCCACCTACTCGCAGGCATCCCCTGAGGTGTCCTGGACTGCACAAGGGTGCAGGCCAGGCTGAGGGACCCTCACACCCTCCAGCAGTGCACAAATTTCATGCATCGGGCATCATGCAATAAAGTAGATTTTATATTTAATATAATTAACCTCTATTTCTTCCAGAACAGGCCTTTGATGTTGGCTAATCATCTCTATTTTACATGACACCCTGGCAAAATTTCTACCTTGTAATTCCTTTGGAAAATATCCAGGATAGGCACATGTGACAATTGATTCTGTGGGTATTATAGCTATTTAGGTGAAGCTCCAACGTTTTTGTTTTTATTTTGTTTTCAATTCTTTAATTTTTTATCTCATTTTATTATCAAAATATTTTTATCTCATTGCTACTTCTTATCGAAATACACACACGCACATATATTAAATGCATATACATAAGTATATATTGTTTTCTTACTCTAGGCAACAAAGCTATTCTAATTTTTATATAAATAAACACCCACACTATTGTAATATAACAGTAATATATTACAATAGTAATATATTACTGTAATATATACTCAGAGTAAATATTTTCCAACATGGTTTGCTAATAGGAATGGATTCGTGTTTATTAAGATGTATAATTACTTTCATACCATATGCTCTTCTGATGTAAAATAAGGTTCGATTTTTGAAGGAGTCACCTAAGATTTTAAGTTTAAATCCTATCCACTGTCTTGTTCATCTAAGCATAGGATGTGTTTTATGACTTCTATTCAGAGCTTGGGATGGGGCCAGTGTCATAGACATCATTGAACCCCACTTCCAACCTCACCTATATATTATCATGTTTTCTTCCTCTGTAGACATAATGGTATTATTTCTCATCATTTTCACTTCATGTGTTAAATCTTGAAAATATCTGATCAACCTGTGGGGGCAAAATGATATGACACACACACACACACACACACACACACACACACACACAAGACAACAAATCACCGTGCTTATCACAGATGCTCTAAAATGTCCAGGGTCCAGGAAACTATGACCAACTGGGTGAAACCATCACCCAAGAGGTTATGTGTAGGGGTTACCAGGGCTGGGACTGCATAGAGGAACTAAAATGTCAGGGATTTTTCAAGTTGTACATGGCTAAATTACAATTTAAATAAGCTTATGCAAAAAAAAAAAAAAAAAGGTATTAAAACACATAATTGAAAAGTCCAAGAGCAGTGCTTGCTTCAAGAATTGTAGAACTAGAAGTCCAAACAATGTAATCAGGACTCTATCTCTTTCCATTTCTTGGACAGGCTCGCTCCACTTGGTAAGAAAACAGCCATTATCTGGGGAAGACTTGCATTCACTTGTCTAGAAATCCTACTAGGAAGAAAATGTTATCCTGCTAGCTTTGATAGAAAATCCATGCTTAAGGCAATCACTACAGCCAGAAGATGTGATGGTCTGATCGACCAGGCCTGGTTTTTATATCCATTCTATGTTGAGCATAAGAGGAAAAAATTCTAAGTCAGCTCCATTCAAACTTAATGGAATAGGTTCAATGTAGAAAAGCGGTTGTCTATTACTAGAGAAATGTAAGAAGATGCTGAGTGGGCAAGAACAATGGATGTCTACTGCTAGGTTACAGAACAGTGACTCATGGATAAATACTATAGTAGAAGGAATCACTTTTAAAAATGAGTGCTAGATTCAAGGGGCAATCAAAAGACAAAGTACAATTTGAGTTGTAATTTGGAGAGACATTAATTTGCAATTTTGAGATCATTCTCAATAGTAGTCAGTATCTTAAGAGCTAGAGATGGAAGCAAAACGGAAAGTTCTTGCCTTTATGAAGCTTATATTCTAGTGATAGAAGACATGCAAATAAAATAATTGAGTAAAGGATATACTGGTAGTATTTTAAATAGAGACAAGTCTTATCTCTACTTGAAGTACTTTCACAGGGAAGGGTGATGGGTGATAGGAAATATGGAGTGAGCTGGTCATGGGAGGCTTTGATGAGAAGCTGACATTAATCGAAGAATGAAAAGGCCATGTGCTTATCTGGAAGGAGAGCATTTCAAGCAAAGAGAACCAAGAGACCAAAGGTGGCAACAAAGTCTTAGAGATTAACTCAGGCAAAGTCAGGACTGGGGCAAGCAGGGGCTATGAGGAGGCCACGTGGCTGGAATCTTTCAGCTGCCATTTAGTGGTTCACTCAAAACTTGTCAGATTCATGTGGACAATTGGTGCCCCAAGTTCACCATCAGGCATATCTAAGTTCTCAGGAAAATACTTCTCTTTGTTGGATGAGTTGCAACAGATGCTGCTATGGGAAGTGTGCAAAGCCAAAGGAAAGGAAAAGGAGGTAGATACTGACAGGCCAGAATTAAAGTCCATTCATTCTCTCATTCATCCATTCATGCATTCACATATTTAATATCTGTCTATTATATTCGGACACCAAGGAAACAGAGTGCAAAATGAAGCAGGACAAAAATCCCATGCCTACACACTTTGCTGTCTAGCAGGAGTTGTCTGCACAGACAGGGTGGGCGACATCCAGGGGAGGAAGGCAAGAGTCATAGGTTTAGGCTGGCAGGTGAGAAAGTCGGTAAGGGCGGTACTGTTGGTGACCTCTCATGCTGAGGCAGAGGCTGCCTTTCTCTCCCCAGGTGGAGGGGATGCTTAGAGACCTCACTGACTCTTGAAGTTGTAGAACCCCAGACATAGGTGGTGCTTCTCCATATCTCCTAAGGCTTAATGAACACTCCAGGGTCTCCAGGTTCTTCCCTTACTCTATTTACTAAAGGAAGAAGGGGGGAGGACTGTGTAGAGAAACAAAGAAATACAAATAGAAAGGTCCCTTCTTTGGTTTCTATGCTGAATCCCTTTCCCCAAGAAGAGAAATTTTAAGCAGCACAATTTTTCCTCCTATGCTTTAAAAACATTTCCAAGAGAGAGCAATAAATTCTTTTTACTCAGTGTATAAAATGAAATATCCATCTTCTTAAATACTGTATAAACATAAATTTGCATTTAGGATGAGTTAATAAATGAGCACTCAATTCTCACAACATTTAGTAATAATTACAGTCTATAAGAGGCCCTAGTTGATAAGCTTTGTTATGAACATGAGTTGTTGTTTTATTTTTTTAACTAGAGGCCTGATGCATGAAATTCATGCACTTGTAGCGGGGGAGGGGGGAGAGGGTCCCTCAGCCTGCACCCTCTTGCAGTTCAGGAGCCCTCAGGAGATGTCTGACTGCCATGGAACAGGGAGAGGCTCCCACCACTGCCGCTGCACTTGCCAGTTGTGAGCCCGACTTATGGCTGAGTGGCACTCCCCCTGAGAAAGCACACTGACCACCAGAGGGCAGCTCCTGTGTTGAGCATCTGCCCCCTGTTGGTCAGTGCACATCATAGTGGCCAGTTGTTCTGTGGTTTGGTGGATTTGCATATTAGCTTTTTATTATATAGGATATATTTTTATTAATTTCAGAGAGGAAGAGGAAGGAGAGAGATAGAAACATCAATGATGAGAGAATCATTGATCAGTTGCCTCCTTCACACCCCACATTGAGATCAAGCCCTAAACCTGAGTATGTGCCCTGACTTGGAATCAAACTGTGACCTCCTGGTTCATAGGTCAACGCTCAACCACTGAGCCACGCTGTGGGCTTGAGCATGAGTTTTCAAGTGACGCAAATCTAGGTTTATAAGCGTACTCTTCCCAGACAAACACTGCAGTGGGAGATGGTGAAAGCCCACCAGGCATTGCAAACTGATGATTTGGTTTGGCAGGCCCAGTGGTATTCTTGTTTGTTTATTAATTTATTTTCAGGGTGTTTAAGTAGGTCATGAATTATCCAGATCACCACAAACCTGACCAGCTTGGGACCAGTCCATGTTTTCTATATGCAGCTATTTCATAGTCTATACCTTCTTTAGAAAGAAAGGAAACTTCTCAAATTAATTGTATTAGCTTTCTAGGAATACAAGACATTTAATTCCCCAGTCCTCATAGGACAACCTATGCTCAAGCCTCACAGTTCATGGATGATCACTAAGACCTCCTGTAATCATCGGAAAATTGTCTAGAAAACAAGGACCCTAGCATTCCCTTCGGGAGTCTCAGGGAAAAAGTAGAGCGAGGCACCAGTCTCAAGGGCAAAATTGAAGGTCACATCAAAACAATAGTAATCTAAGTAATATTTCAATGCAATATTTTAAAAATCAAAATTGATGCAAAAATATCTAGGATAAACAAAATATGACAATGTCAATTAAAGACAGGTTGCTGTTTGCTTGTCTCACCACCCTGCATTATTGGGAAATGGTATCTGTTCTTCCCAATCAACCCTCAGTTCCCTGACCTAGCAGGCAATGCAGCCCAGGTCCCCAGCCGGTAGGTTTATGAGGGTTTACAACAGCATGCCAACAGATTGGGCAACGTGAACCTTTTTATGTAGCCATGATTTTTATTGTAGAGCTTTTATTAATCTTTCTACTTGATTCAAAAAATTGGATATTTTAGTAAGTGTATATAGCATTGCATGTTTTTCCTTTTGTCTCAGGCTTTAATAAGGCACACAGAAGCAATGAGAATCTTGAATTGTACAGTCCTTTGTCTCCATTTTGTCAATCTATTTAAAAATACCTGTTAAGCAGTCTTCAACATCATATATAAAGCATGATCCCATTGATGTCTTAAATATACATATCTATATAGGCATAGGATTATAGATTATTAGATAAGTGGATAATATATAAGAAGAGAGGGAGACAGACAAACAGGCAGACATTCTATGTAAAGCTGTATCTCTAAATGTTAAAATGCTTAAATCTGGGTGTAAACTGTAAAATGATTTTATCTTCTTTCTTACTTATATTTTCCACCTTTTCAATAGTATTATTTGGGTGGTTAAACAATAGAATTATTTTACCATTCTTATGACAATCCCATGTGCTCTCATAGCCTGATTATGTGTGACGTGGGGTTAACCAGGAACATGTTTTTTGTATGGAGGCATCTCATTTCATCAAAAATGTACTTAGTAAGGTACCATCTGTGATACTAAATATGCTGCAATTACCAACAATGACACATACCTATAAAGAAAAAAAGAAAATCAGGTAATCAATTTGCTGGAAAATGTGCATTCAAAATGTCCTTGCCACTTTAATAGAATTCTCCGAGAGCATTGAATGACTCATCATTCTCATAGCTATAATCTTGTCTTCATCCACAGTGACTGAATTTCTGTCCAGGAAGAAAGAACAAAAGCACAATAATGTAGGAGTAAATATGTGACTAAAAGAAGCAGTGCGTGTGGGTGCAGGCCTTGCCTACACAAAGGCAGGCATGAGTTTTAATCTCTTAAGGGGAAAAAATTAAATTTTGTTTGTTTTTTGAAATAAAAAAGCCCACATTTCTACGCTCATTAGCTAACATTTAGCTAGAAGCGTCACCAATCATTAAAGTAATTTTATAACCAGCTTAGCAGACGCTGTTTCCATGACAACAGACAATGTATGAGAAGGTTAAAAAAAAGTTAATGGAATTTGTAGAGATCTTAATAATGCTTTATGGAAATCATTCATTAATTTGATCTTCCTATTGCCCGGGCTTCCATGACAACTGCAGAACTGGTTGATATTGGGAATAATGCGTTTTGAGAGCTCCGAAGTGTTTTTTTTTTAAATATATATTTTATTGATTTTTTACCGAGAGGAAGGGAGAGGGATAGAGAGTTAGAAACATCAATGAGAGAGAAACATAGATCAGCTGCCTCCTGCCACCCCCTACTGGAGATGTGCCCTCAACCAAGGTACATACCCTTGACCGGAATCGAACCTGTGACTCTTCAGTCCACAGGCCGATGCTCTATTCACTGAGCCAAATCGGTTAGGGTGCTCCAAAGTGTTTTTGCCCTAGGGGATTGACACAGAGGTTTGGCAATCCCTCCCCACTCTCCCTTATGAGGTGAATCTGGGAAAGGACCACTGTAAAAGGCCCTCAGATTACCTCAGACTGACCAAGGAAAGTCAGCCTTCAGACGGTTTGGTCAGAGCAGCAGGCACAGTGTATCCCTATTTTCTTCTGGAACCCACATCAATAAATTTGTTCATGATTTCAATGTTATGTGATTTAAAAAAGAGGAATCATGCTGCTTCCAAGGTTTCTGAACTAAGCCACAGGGTAGCTGATCGTGAAAAAGACTGAAGGATGAGCAGTGGGTAAATAGAGTATGGAAATAAAGGGTTCTGTTTTAGAAATACCTTCATCTTCAGAAAGACTCAAATTGCCTTACATCATGATTGAACAATTTAGCCCCAAATAACACAGTTCAGTCAAGAGACTATTTCTTGAAGACATGGCCATGGTTTTTTGTCAATTAAATATGGGCTCTGGTACCCAGAATATGATCTTATTATCATTTGAAAGAACCACGTACCAATGTTGAGGAATTTCTTTTTATTTTCAACCTAGTTTTTATTTTATTGAAACTAAATCATATGTAGATGTTTCATAATAAAAAATTATGTTGCTTTCTGAACAGAATTGGACTATATTTGTTTTTGTATTTTGAATGATCTGTTTCCTACCACCTGATTTTGTGTGTGTTGTAAACATGTTTGAATCACATTTCTTTGTGTCAGTGTGAAGGTCGCAATTATTGTTGACATGCCTTTTAAAATTATTATGAGCCTCCCTGAGGTGTCTTCTCCACCTGTAAAATTCTATTAAAGAGCCAAGACTTTATCAAAAAAGATATGCATTAGTAAAAAACACACCAACGCTGACAAAATTAGTAAGCACTAAATAATTAATATTAACATAGACTTAAAAATCATATGCTACTGTTTTTAGTATGACTATGGATTCAGCGGAATTTAGAGTTAAATTTTGAAGGAGAAGTTAAACTGTTCCAAGTCATACAAATGTTACTTTCAAGCATAAATTTGGGAAAGATATTAAATAATTTATTGTACCATAAAAACTTAGAAAATAAAATAGAATTCCTATTCCAATATATTGCCAATATGGCTGCACTCCATTGATGACCTTTTCTAAAACCTTATCTCACATCTGATGAGATCCTACTCAGGTAACAACTGAGTCCCAGGTACTTGCTTCAAAGTCTTCTTTGGAAATCATACCAAGACAGAATATATTTAAAAATCTTAACTTATTTTGATATATATTGATGCTTTCTGACCTTTTTCTTTATGGTTGTTTCTCCCAATGAAAATTCTATTTAATTCAGTGATAAGAATTGATGTCTTGATCTAGGGAGGACTGGTCTTTCAAGCGACACTAGCTTTCTGTAAAGCATTAACCAGACATCAGCTCCACACAGAGCTGAGTAGTGTTACCAAGGTGTAGGTTGTACCTCCTAAGATCACTTATTTACATGATCTTTATTATTGGAAGATTTTGAAAAAAATTTTCTCTTCCTTGATAGAAAATTACATGTGCAGACGAGTGTAGGAAGCTGAAGGAGATCCATTGTCCATGCTTGTCCATGGGAGGGAACTTGGGATCAGACAGTGTATGACTTGTTAGGAATTTGTACCAGGATTGATTTAGGAAATTTAGAGAGAAAAAACAACAGCATCAGACACATACCTGTAAATTGTACCCCTTCTTCCCAAATTCATGTTGAAATCTCTTACCAAATTTATATGTTGAAATCCTAACTTCTAATACCTCTGAATATGACCTTATTTGGACATAGGGTTTTGACAGAGGTAATAAAGTTAACATGAGGTTATTGCAGTGGAACCTAATCAAATTTGACTGATGTCCTTACAAAAATTGTAATTTAGACATAGAAATACCCATAGAAAATTAAGAGAGGTAAAGAGAAGATGGCCATTTATGTGCCAAAGACAGAGGCCTGAAACAGATCCCATCCTCATGGCCCTCAGAAGGAGGCAACACCACCAACACCTTGATTTCAGAATTCAGCCTTCCAGAACAATGAGAAAATACTCTGTTGCTTAAGCCACTCAGTCTGTGGCACTTTAATACAGCAGCCTAGTGAACTAATACAGCCCTCAACCATTCCATTGAGGACCAAAGCCATTGGTCCTGGCCAGAGCCTTAAGCTTTGTTGTCTTTCCTCTGTCAGGGTTGCCGGTGTAAGAATGGGAGACCAGAAAGAAGATAAAATGTAAGATCCCAGTTAGAGGGTGCGCCAAGCCAACTAATGATAAGATGGAACAGAAATACAGAGCCATTGGAGTTCGATTACTCTCATGGTTTATTAATATTCAGATTGAAAAAGGAGCCTTAGAGCCGCAAGTAACGCTAATTGGCACATTTGCTTTATTTATTTATTTTCAAAACAAACTGGGTTTTTAAATTTTTTTTCCTTTTGTTCATTCCATCACATTGAAAAGGAGAAAAAGAAAAATGGTTTTGAATTCACTCGATATTTTGGACTCCTCAGATGAACAGAACATTGCACACACACTTGGAACAGAGAGAGAGAGAGGAAAGTGGACTCCCACAGGGCCACACGCACCAATTCAAAAAACTTGGATACAGTGCAAGAATTTCCCAAAATGATTGGATCATCATTACCAAAAACTCGCCATAACAACACCAAGAAACAAAAAATGTTTAAGCCACACTGTTTGACTTGGGATCTTTCCTGCTTATTTTTTTTTTTTAAATGTTTGCCACATAGAGAGAAAGAGGGCTAGTGGGTGGGAGAGGACAGACTCACAGACGTGAGCAGGACAGGAAGGGTAACTTCAGAGTGGAGCTGAGAAGAGGGTGGGGAGAGACAGGGTCCAGGAGAGGGGAGGGTGGGGACGTGGAAAGCCATTTCTTAAGAGTTCAGGCATGTTCTTGGTCCGCCTCGAGTTCTTCTCCTTTACCCTCATCCTGCCGGGCACTTTCCTTAGGTTTGGTTTCATCTGCAGCTTCTGAAGAAGAAAATAAGGTGGGAGAGGTGGAGGGAGAAAGAGGAGTTAGTATTTTTTCTCATCTGTTCACATGATAGTGCAATTCATTTCTTTTTTTTTCATGTCATTTCACAAGCGCTTTAAGATGAAAGGAGATTGCCGTCTTAGTAATATAATTTCCAAGTTCAGAAGAGTTACTTCCAGAAGGTTTTTCAGTGACACATATGAAGAGCTCAGGAGCTATTATATTGGGAGCAAGGAGCCCACACAGAAATTACCATTGTCTTTAATCTCTCAGCCTTACAATCAAAGTATCCATGTATAGGTTCTTAACATTGGGAATCAATAATAATCTTGTATATTTTTTCATTAGTGTCAGACTAATTGTGACAAGTACTTTATGTGGATCATTGAACAGTCATCCCCACTCTCTCGTCCCTTGTTTCTAGTATTATAAAAGCTGGGAAATGAAATACTTGAATTTCCAGCTCCCCTTAAAGCGAAAGCTGTCAAAGCACACTTGCCTTATAAATAGGTGTATTCAATGGGAATGTTTGGAGTGTTTGTAGAAGACTGTAAGCTATTTCCTAATTGCAGTCATTTTAGTAAGACTATCTACTACTACTCATAAATATTTTTAAAGGCCAAAACCTTCCAAAATGGCCATTATTAACCATTAAAGACACAACATACCAATCATATTTTCCAGTAAATGTTTTTGATGAAACTAACTAAATTCTGATCATCATCATATTTTATGTACCAGCAGCATTCCTCATGGATTACAGAAATTTAGTATGCTAATGGATCATTTAATGTTCTGCCAAACAAAAGTTTCCACATTTATTTTAGTGAGGGCCTTCTATAGCAATTTGAAATATTTTTAGAGAATTTAGTTAGCTCCCCAGCCTTGCCCACTGTATTTAGTGCTCTCTTCAAAGTACAAAAGAATAGAATATTGATTTGAACTGTTTAGAAGGATTAACTGTAGGAGCAAAATAATACTTCAAAAGTCTCTTCCTAAAATAAAATCTTAGGTTCTAGTATGTATGATTTGAGAGAGATTAAAACATTCAAAATAAAAAGTGGACATAGGTTGGATAAGGTGAAAAGAATTATATATTTGTGGAATTAAGGGAACAGGATTCAAAAGAGGAAACCAAAACAACAAGCAGTCATACTTTCTGGCCCCCATTGGTGTGCAATCAGGTTAAATCCCCCCCAAGCCCCCACTTTCTTTTGACATTTTTGCCTGGGCCTAGAGGAAAAGGTGACACTTGACATGCATCTGTTAATTGAAGTCGCTACTATTTTCTACTAAAAGAGCTTCAATATCTACATATTCTCTCCTCAAATGCTTCAAAGTATTCAAAATATAATTATTTATTTATTTAATAAATTTGTATCAAGTACCTGCAATGTGCCAAGCATTTTTATAAGTATTGAGAAGCAGTGAAGAAACAATAAATATCCTTGCTCTTCATTAAGCCTTTTATAATAAAATTTTAACGAACAATGAAATCTATAATCATAAAACGTCAACAGTGAGAAGGACCTTTAAGATCATCCATCAGTCATTAAACCATAACTCTTCAAGGTCAATAACAATATCTATTTTGCTCAACTTTGAACAATTAGTTCCTAACCCCTGCCTAGAGCAGGGAAGGCCCTCAATTAATATTTATTGAATGCAAGAATGAATGGATATCCTTATTTCACAGATGAGGAAACTGAAGTCCAGGAACAGGAAGAGATTTTCCTTAAATCATAAGATTTGCTCATGACCAGATTTTCCCATTATATCAGGTTGCCATACTCAACCAGAGGGAGTTCAGCTCAAATCTGTTTTATCAATTCAGCACTGGAAACTAAGTACCTAGGGTTCACAGGTTTTGAATGACCTACAAAACTTCTATGATTAAAAACAAATTTTTGTTCCAAAATCTATAAAATAAAAAGCCAGGGTCATAACAACCAAAGGCTTGACCAGACCAGAAGTCAGTGCTAGGTTGCCTAGGGGGCCTAAACCAGCAGTCTGACATTCCCCAAGGGGTTCCCAATTGGAGTGGGTGCAGGTTGGGCTGAGGGAACCCCACCTCTGCACATGAATTTCATGCACCGGGCCTCGAGTGTAAAATAAAAGTCATATAATTAAAACTGATAAAGTTCAGTTAGATAACTACAAAAGGTAACATGTCAGTCAGTTAGCTGGGATTCAAGTCAGTTGAACACACACAATAATCTAATCTAATAAAAGAGTAATATGCAAATTAACCATCACTCTGAGACACCCAAACCACGCCCACCAGCCAAGCCACGCCTACCATCCAATCAGAGTGGCTGTATGAAAATTATCCCAGCCAAGATGGCGGCCAGCAGCCACAGAGCTAGAGCAAACAGGAGGCTTCTGTTGCACCAGTGATGGGGTTGAAACTGCTTGCCTAGGCCAGCTAGGCCTCTGCTCAAGGCAACAATCTTTCAAATATAGAAGCCACAGAGCTGAAGCAATCAGGAGGCTTCGTTGCCTGACTAGGCCTCCACTCAAGGCAACAGAGTTTCAATTATAGAAGATAAATAAATCCCAGAAACCCGATTTCAGCCAGCCTTGTTGAGACATTGGGTCAACGGGAGCTGTGGGCAGCCTGAAAATGACCCTCAGCCCCTCACTCAGGCTAGCCACACCCCCAGGGGGTGAGGGTCCCCACTGGGGGGCTTGGCCAGCCTGCAAACAGCCATTAGCCCCTCACCCAGGCTGGCCAGGCATGCCAGCAGGTGGACATTCCCCAAGGGGTCCCAGACTGCAAGAGGGCATGGGCCGGGCTGAGTGCACAAATTTTTGTGCACAGGGCCCCTAGTCCTATATAATAAAAGCATAATATGTAAATCGACCAAACAGAACAACTAGTTGCTATGACACACACTGACCACCAGGGGGCAGATGCTTAACACAGGAGCTGCCCCTGGTGGTCAGTACGCTGGAAGCTGTGCTCAAGCTTCTCCCACCTGCATTACAGGCAGGCAGTAAGGTGCAAGGGGTCCCAGACTGCGAGAGAGAGATGGAGGGAATCAGGCCCAGGGTATTGGCCTAAGTTGACAAGTGACATCTCCTGAGGTATCCAGGACTGAGAGAGGGTGCAGGCCAGGCTGAGGGACCCCCCAACCTCCTGTGCACAAATCTCGTGCACCAAGCCTCTAGTATATACATATTATATATAAGATGAGAGTGATTTTATACTTGTTTGATGTTATTGAATATTAAACAAAGGGGTTATTTTTGTATTAGATTAAGGGACAACTAGTTAGTAAAAATAGGATGTGTCAAATCAGTGGATTCAATGAAATTCTTATAGACCATAGGCAATTATGGAGAGATGAAAATTTACAGTAACAATGTTTTTGTAACCACAAAAGTGAGGTAAGCTAAGAACTCATAGCAATATTTCTTTAAAAAAGTAAACCTACATGCAAATGAAGAAAAGAGGCAATCAGATGTGAACCATATGCCTGCTCTAGTTAGAGACACTTAAATGGGAGACTGCATATGAGTTTGATAAAGGTTTGAACCTCAGACAAAGGTAAATTTATTGAGAACAGGTCCATTTGAGTCAGAATGTCAGTAAGAACTTCTGGAGATTGCTAACTTGCTCTTTCTTTCACTGATGCTGACTCTAGATAAATCATTGTAGTTAATAAATCATGTTGACCATATGGTTGTATATCTATATATTCTTACCTGTTCTATTAAGCAGCCTCTCTGCCTAGAAAGAACCATGACTTATGACTTCTCAGGCCCCTAAAGCACTTAATTATAGTTAACATATTTGACCCTGACTCTATGCTCAGAACACTCTAAGTATTTCATTCTATATCATTTTATTTACTAGTATTTCTCACAGGTACCTTAATCATCCAATTTTATAGGTGAGAAACTGAGGCAGAGTAAGATGAAGTAACTTACCTAAGACCACACTGTTTATGAATGGCAGCAAGGAATTCTAACATAGGACAGGGATATCTAGGCAACTTCTACTTTGGATTGCTCTTTCTACCTTTAACTTTGCCCAAGAAGAGTGAGTGTTCACAGAGTGGGAGCTAGAGCAGGGAGTCCACAGGTGTGTAAGCCTGGGGCTTATAAACTCTAAAAACAGATCTTGGTAAAAGCTGGTCAGAATGGAAGGAAGAATCCTCTATTCCTATATGATAATCCTATATAATAAAGAGGTAATATGCAAATTTACCATCACTCCAACACACAAGATGGCTACCCCCATGTGATCAAAGATGGCTGTCTCCATATGAACAAAAGATGGCCAGTAGGGGAGAGTAGTTGTGGGTGATCAAGTCAGCAGGAAAGGGCAGTTGGGAGGGACAAGGCCTGCAGGGGAGGGCAGTTAGGGGTAACCGGGTCTGCAGGACAATTAGGGGTGACCAGGCAGGCAGGGGAGGGCAGTTGGGGGCAATTGGGTCAGCAGGAAAGCAGTTAGGTGTTGATCAGGCTGACAGGCAAAAGCGGTTAGGGTAATCAGGCAGGCAAGCAGGTGAGTGGTTGGGAACCAGCAGTTCCAGATTGTGAGAGGGATGTCCAAGGGGTTCCAGATTAGAGAGGGTGCAGGCTGGGCTGAGGGACACACACCCCCTCATGTACAAATTTCATGCACTGGGCCTTTAGTCTATATAATAAAAGTGTAAGCGACCATTACACAGAATGACCAGTCACTGTGATGCACACTGACCACCAGGGGGCAGATGGAGATGCTCAATGTAGGAGCTGCCCCCTGGTAGTCAGTGTGATCCCACAGGGGTAGCATCACTCAGCCAGAAGCCAGGCTCATGACTGGCAAACACAGCTGAGGTGGCAGGAGCGCTAAGGAGCAGTGAGCCCAGTGGTAAGGACAGTGAGAAGGTGGATGGTAAGGAGTGAGGGGTCCTAGACTGTGAGAGACACCCCCTCCAGTGCATGCATTTTGTGCACCAGGCCGCTAATATAATATAAAATCTTGTCTTGGTACTTTCTGGTATTAATTTCATAATTTTTAAATGCTAGAAATTAGTTAATATGTATAGCAATCTTTAGTATTTTGTGCAAAAACTATGATCATCATGATGAGTGGCAAAGATAGACGAATGGCTGAGTCCAGTTGGTCACTCCAATTATCATGATCCAATTAGGCTAATTAATCACATTTCCCATCTAGAGGATCAGCCTCCCACTGAGATAGTCATTGCTTAAGAAGAGGCTGTAAAAGCTAAAAATTACATGACATTTTTAATACCAAGTGACATAGAACAAGTGAGTGAAAGTACAAGGTCTGAAGCTGGCAAATGAGGAAAACCTGCAATTGCTGCTATGACAGCTGAAATCCATCAAGTTCAAGAGTAGAAAACACCTTTTGTTTTTCAGGTTAGCTCTGAGTATACTTTTGTTTATATTAAACAAAAACCTCATGCTAATGAAATTTAATTAGATGTTTATCTATCAATGATATTGTAATTTTGGTTAAAACATTACATGAAAAGAGCAAGATTAATCACAGGACATATCTATTTATCTATCTATCTATCTATCTATCTATCATCTATCTACCTACCTATTTATCATCTTAGGTGGCCAGTGAATTTATCCTCTATAAGAGTCATTAATTTTCTATTTAGTGATGGCTTCTGTCCACAATTCTTCACCAGAGGAAATCAACCCTCAAATCCAGGGTTTATTATGAGAAGGAGTATGTCAAAGAAAAAACAAATGATGATGCATTTTAGTGGTTTGGTCTAAAAGGGGTGAAAAAGTTGTTTTGTTTTATTGTTTTAACAAAATTGACAGTTTTGATAATGTTTATGTTAAATAATATTTAAATTCTCAAAAATTACAGTCTGTCGGTTTTTACAGACCATGTTAGAATCTGGTAAAGTGCTATAACTTCTCCAGCCTTGACATTTTAACCCTGACAAAACATTACTTTTTCCAGGTCCAAAGACCTCTTAGAAATCACCATGTTCTCTAACAGTCTCCATGTATTTGATCATTTTCTGTGATAACTTCAAAAGAGAGAGTGCACATCATACACAGTAAAGCCATATCTTCTTAATGTCTTAGAGTTGAAGGATGCTTCAAAAGAGAAGAAAAATGTGTAAATTTACTCATTTATTCATTCGGTAAAAGGTTCTGGGCCACAGTCACTATGTGCCATGCTGTGAAAACACAGCAGCGGTGATGCAACAATGAAAACACCAAGCAATGATCCCAACCTTCTTAGAATTTATATTTAGTCATTACTGGCATGTGTATTGCTTGTTGGAGAAGGAGGCATAAAAGAAAACATAGTAGCTGGTAAGAAATCAGCTCAAAGAAACATACTTTCTCCTGGGATTTGCAAAGTTGAGTATCTTCTTTTTAAAAAAAAAAAATATTTCTTTATTGATTTCAGAGAGGAAAGGAAAGGGAGAGATAGAAACATCAATGATAAGAGAGAATCACTGATTGGCTACCTTCTGCACAACCCTCCCCCCATCCCCGGGGGATCGAGCCTACAACCCAGGCATGTGCCCTTGAGCCAGGATCGAACCTGGGACCCTTCAGTCTCCAGGCCGATGCTCTATCCACTGAGCCAAGACAGCCAGGTCTAAAGTTGAGTATCTTGAATGAATCTCATAAGTTTTGAAATAGGAAAAACCCTATTAGGTTTCACATTCTGGATTCACAATAACGATTCCTAAGAAAAGATCAAGACCATGTTCAATGGCAATAAAGATGGAAGTCTTTTCTATGCCCCTTGGAAACTGTGTGGTGGTAGCCTTGAAAGAGTAAAGGGGTCCATGGAAGCCTTCACAGTGGTCCTGGAAAAATGTACACCAAACTGGCTCTCTGATCCTTGCTGAAATAGATTCTGGAAACTGCCCTTGCCTTTATACATTCCATTCATTTCCTCGAAAGGGTGAGAATAGCACGTCTGCACATTCTGTTGGTGAACAAATACCAGGAGCATATGCAGCAGCGGCTGCTTGCGCGTCAGCCAGGCAGCAGGCTGCAATGCTGTTGAAGGGATGGCGGTGTTCCCAGCTGCCATCGCCTACACTGAGCTCTAATGGCCCTGTTTACTGGCTCTGGTCCAGGCCCCTCTGCAGCCCTACATTACTGAAATCAGGCTGAGTGGATTTCCGAGTAAAACATTACCTCTTGGGACCAGCCCAGCTCTCCCCAGCCTTGTCAACATTGATTAAATAGAAGCTGCTATCATCTTGGGGCCATGCCCACAATTACTCTCCAGTCACCACTGGGCTGGGGTGTTTGCTCCATTTCCTTTTTTTTATTTTCATCTTTCTTGAGTATTAAGTATCATCATCTCAAAGTCTCAATGGAAAGCGATAAAAAAGCATTTTCAGCTAAGTCACATATGTCCCTCTTATTACTTACGTGGTCTTCCTCTTGAGCTGTGTACCAGATGTCGATCTGGAGCCTGATCATGGCTTTTGGTGGTTACCGGGATCCACATTTTATGCTTTTCATTATCATATTTTACATTTCAAGTTCCTTTGAAAGCACTGAACCCGTGTACACTAGTTTGATGTCAACGAAATGGTGCTAATATCGCCTGTGTCCTTTCCTTGCTCTCTGTGTCTTTGAAAGAGAGTATAACCCTATCGCTTATAATACTATTCACTTTAGGATTTCAGAGAAGAACAAGGAAGAATTTAACCAAGAAGACTCAGAGGCAACATGTCAGGTTACCTGAAACGCACTCCTTCTCTCAGAAGCTGAGGCCTAGGATCAAGCTGATTTATGTTCTAGCCTTGACTGTGCAACCAATTAGTCATGTGACCTTTCCTTTCTTTGCCTCAGTTTCCTAATCTATGAAAAAAATATGAACAATAATGCTCACCCTGCCTTATTGCAGGTAGTGTGGAGGTAAAAAAAAAAATGTATTTGAAAGAACTTTATAAAATTTAAAGTACAGTATGTAATATGTCAAGATTTTAATCCAACCTGTGGGATTTGGGTAAAACAAAAAACAAACAAACAAACAAAAAACCCAAAACAACACCTATCAAGTTTAACATTTCTATCCCAGGAAAAAAAAATAGTAATCTACTCCCAGACCCCCAAAATCTTCTTCCCCAGATAAATGACTAAGACAATTTCTACCCTAAAATGTTCCTGTAAAATGTCTAACTCTAATTAGAAAATAAGAATACAGTGACTTATTAATTAAATAGAGCTACTCAATTATAGAATCTAGGATTTTTAACCAATAGAAGTTAGTGGTGTTTTTTTTTTTTCCTGAAAGGAGAAAAGACCCAGAGATTTTAAAAAGTTAAAACAAAACTTAAAGGAAATACAGTTTGATCTTGAAAACTTTTTAAATGTTATCTATATAAAATGTCTACCAAGCCAACAAAAATTAGGTGTTTGACCTTCTTTCTCCATTAGATAAGAGAGCTGGTTCTAGAGCCAGACTATATGCATCTAAATTCTATCTCTGAAGACTGGTGCAGCCACTGTAGAAAACAGTATGGAGTTTCCTCAAAAAATTAAAAATAGAACTGTCTTTTGATCCGGTAATCTTCTTTTGGCAATATATCCAGAGAAACCTGAAACACTAACTCAAAATAATATATGCACCCTTATGTTCACTGCAGTGTAATTTGCAATAGCCAATGTCTGGAAATAGCTCAAGTGCCCATGGATAGGTGAGTGGATGAAAAAAGCTGTGGTGCATTTGCACAATGGAATACTATGCAGCTGTTACAAAGAAGGATCTCTTAACTTTTACAACAGCATGAAAGGTCCTGGAGAGTATTGTGCTAAGTGAAATAATCCAGTCAGAGAAAGATAAGTATCACACGATCTCACTTATATATGGAATCTAATGAACAAAATAAACTGATGAACAAAATAGAAACAGAGGCATGGATGCATGGAACAGACTGACAGCTGTCTGTTATATATTATACTAGAGGCCCGGTGCACGAAATTCGTGCACGGAGTAGGGGTGGTGGGTGGTGGTGGTGTCCCATAGACCAACCTGCACCCTTTCCAATCAGGGACCCTTTGAGGGATGTCCAACTGCCCATTTAGGCCCGATCCCACCGTTGGGATT